>OU611755.1:4743616-4966116 GCA_914767535.2 Dunaliella primolecta | reverse complement strand
GAAAGCCAGCTGCAGTTGAAAGCCAAACTTGTTCCAATCAGATGAAGTGGCTGTGAGTTGGCACACTTTACAGGCAGAAAAGGAGCATATTTGGGCATGTGCTCAGCTGACCCCCTCTGCAAGAATCCCAGAGACTGGCTAAACCTTGCTGGCTGCACAGAAGCCAAAGCTTAAACCCTCTGTTTTAATTGCGGTGAACTCGCAGCTTACTTGTCAGCCGCCTCCCCATGCACGGCAGTACACTCCCCATCAGCCTCAGACCAAGCAGACACCTCCCTCTCTACACGGCGTATGGACCTATGGGCCTATGGCCTATGGATCTACCCCATGCATGGCAGCATCCTCCCCATTGGCTGCAGCCCCAGCAGACGCCTCCTCCTCAGCACGGCCTACAGACCTATGGGCTTACCCTGTTCGTGGCAGCATCCTCTCCATCAGCCTCAGCCCCAGCAGATGCCTCTAATTCCTCTTCTTCTGCCGCCCGTGCTGCTGCTGCTTCAGCAGCCTCTTCTTCCTCAGCATATGCACGCATGCTGCACGTAATGGTTTGCATTATATAAACACAACCACTCAGTTTACAGCAATCATGATACAAATGTTAAAAGCATACACAATCATCACTCATGCTATAGCAAACACAATATATATGTTGAAAGTATGCACAATCATCACTGACGCTATAGCAAACACAATTCATGTAAAAAACATGGGCGCTCACAATGCAGAGGCGTGTGTTTAAGGGAAGGTGGACGACAGCAGCAAGCCAAGCTCTGCCTGCTTGCTGCGTTGCAGACATGGATGCATGCACTCGTACCTGCTAACACATGTGCTGACGTCATCACGTGGCATCACGACATGGATGCATGCATGCAAGCATGCATTTGTATCTACCAACAACAATAATGCTGAGGTCATCACATGACACCACGACATGACACCACGACACGACACCACGACATGACACCACGACACACATGACACCACGACACACATGACACCACGACATGACACCACGACATGACACCACGACACAGGATTTATGCACGTCCAACGCATGCGTTGAATCCATGTGTCAACAGAGAGCGCGCATGATTAAGTGGGTGTAGGCAGCAATGAGTTGCTTTTTTTAGAGTGAAAAGCAAGGAGCACGAGCTGTCAATTTGAATGTGGTTCAGGGTTTCAAAAACAAAGAGTGCATGTTCTGGTAGAGGAGATTCACGGCTTTTAAAGCAAATGTGTCTCCTTATCCTCAATAGTGCAGGGAGTGCTTGCACTGCCTACACAGTTTTCCTTTTCTATCAAATGCAAAAAGCGCCTGTAACGACAGAGAACACTCACATCTCCTCAAAAGGCACCAAGCCGTCAGGGGGGATGATGGCGTTTGTAGAGATCAGGAGAGGGTTGGGAGGGAGGGGAAGAGAGGATCCTGCAAAGTTGGCAAGCACAGTGGCAATAAGGGATGGGAGGGATGGGAGGGAGGGCATGAGAGGATGCTGCAAAGTTGGCAAGCACAGTGGCAATGCAGACCTGGTGCTTTCTTGAGCGATGGGTCAAAGCAGGCAGCAAGAGGTAACTTTGCTCACAAGCCAAAAGACAAACACAAAAGGCTGTGCACAACACGTAATGTGCACTTGCAGTCGCTCACACCACCGCATGATCCTACTAAGTGTGGGTTAGGCGCCTCCATGCAGGCCTGTCTTGCAACTTCTGTACAGCCTGAGACACAAGGTGAAGCACCTGAAACTCCGCAAGCCCAGCAGCCAAACTACCTGGCAGAGGGTCAAATCCAACCTTGAAACACCACAAGCACATCAGGACCAGCACCCCAACACGGACAGCAAGATCCATGTGACACACACGCACATCCGCATGCCAATTTACACATGCACATGCACGCATGCCCTGACCCGGCCAAAATAAAAACCTGCCCCCCGACATGCAACAAGCCCCCCCCCACACACACCTGGCGGTGGCTGCACTGCAGCAGGCAGGCGTGGAGCCTCTGCCCCATGAGGAAGGGTGGGCATCGGCGCCACAGCAGGCGCCACCCAAGGGACACGCTTCTTCACTTTGTGTGCCCCAGCTCCAGCAGCTGCTGCTGCTGCTGAAGTGCTGACACCGCTGGCCTTCCTACGGCCCCGGCTGTCCCCGCCTCGACTGTCCCCGCCGCTGGGCCTGCCAGCTGCTAACGGCTGCCTCTTATTAACAACGTTGTTGCTGCTGTCATTGTTGGTGTTGCTGTCTGGGCCGGCAGGCGCTGCTACTGCTGCTGGGGTTGGGGCTGGGGCTGAGGCTTTTGAAGGCTTTGGGCTGGCCCATGCACTCAGCCCGCCCATGCCGCCCAGGTCCTTGAGGGTGCTAAGGCTGGTGAGCAGGTCGCCGCCCTGCACCATGGCTGCCTGTGTGGGTGCAGGCACGTATGTGTGTGTGTACATGTGTGTGTGCGCTCGCATGTATGTGTGTATGTGTGCTCTGTCTCTGTGCGAGCTTTTATGTGTGGGACGGTGGGTGAAGTTCCAGGGGGGGGGACAGCAGGCATGGTGGGCGGCAAGGGTGGGTGCCTTTATTTGTCAAACATGGATCAAGGAAAGGGTCCCCACTATGCAGACATCAAGTCGAATAGGGGCCCCTTTTGCGTCAAGCTTCCCAAGTTTAAGACTTGCTCATAGTCACCACAACATGCCCTTCCCCTGCGTTAAAGCAAGGAAAATGATCACGCCAAAACCAGCCTTGGCCTTGTAGGGCTTGGAAGGACTCACAACCCTTTCCATCAGCCACAATCCTTTCCATTTAAGCGATCCCACCATAGTAATTCTACGTTTTGGTTTGAGCAGAGCTCATGATTGGGCATTCAATGAATCGCAGCATGCCCCTGTGAGGGCTGCAAAGGATCGCACCTGCAGGCTTTTCTGGCCAAAAAGCAGGCTGCCGAACCTGCTGTTACAAAAGGCCGAACCTGCAGGCTTTCCCAGCCAGGCGGAGCCAACCACTCCACAGCCAACGATTCAATTCCAAATCGATTGCAGTCTCTTTTAGAACTTCAAAAGGACATCCGCACCTGCAGGCTCTCCCAGCCGGGTGGAGGCACCCAATCCGCAGCGTTGAGGGGTGGGCGCTGGCCTGGCGCAGGAGATGGAGGTTTGATTTCTGGGTAGCCCTCTAGACGGAAGCCATGTGAAGCTGCTTCCATGGCAATCACCTACAGATGGGCAGATTCATGGGCAGGCCATACTTTTGTAAAACGTTGGATGGGCTGCTATCAGGTGGGCTACACCGACAGCATATGTTTTTCCTCTTGTTGATGTGGCACCTACAATCAACTCCGGATGCGTACAGTCATGGGTATACATGTCAGTCAAGCGTGCTGGTGAGCCGAAACCGTGGGTAGACCATTCATCCTGCTGTCCTTGCATGAATTGTTTGCGTCATCACCGCGCAAGAGAAGGGGAATGAAGCTGCATACACGCATACACTCCTTGTTTAGTTTATGGGTAACCGGCCGAGCTCCACATACAAAGCCAAGTGTAAGACCCATTTCTGGTATAAGACACACTTCAGGTGATCTGAAGCCCAAAGTCCGTACCCACACCACTCACACTCGATTGTCTCTTTTGGTATGCAAGTCCACTCCCACCCACTCAACCACCCACACGCACTTATCGCTGCTAGTGCCCTCACTTGACACACACCCACACCCACACCCGCACTCACACCCACACCTGCACACACCTGTCTTAGCTAGTCCATGTACTCTCGACCCCCCCCCCCCCACCTGTCTCCGTTGATCACATGCTCTTGACATACACACCCGCACACCTGTCTCAGCTCATCCACACACACTTGACTCCCCCCCACCTGTCTCTGTTGGTCCACATATTCTTGCACTGCCTCCGGTAGGCCTTCAGGGTATGCGGCCAGCAGCATGGGGGGCGTGTTGCCCACCGATGTGAATGTCGCCCCCTGTTTGACACCCACATTCCGATACAGCACCTGCGAAAACCATAGAAAAAGTGGGCAGGGAATTTTCGAGGCTGCTTGGTGGCCCTCAGCTTGGCATTCAAATCTCAAACCCAACCAATTCTGATCCCTTACACCATGGCTGTTTTAAGGTGCACGGACAACCAAATTACCCCCTGTTTTGGGTCATTGTTAAGGTGCACCTAGCTTGTGTAAGGCTGTGCAAAGGGCACGGAGCAATCCAATCCTTGTCAGATCAGTGGTGCTGGCGCACTTAAAGGGATACTCTTAACCACAGTGCCTTTTTTGGGGGGGCTTTGTTAGGTCTGCAAGTGCGTAGCTACCTCCCTCTAACTGGCAGAGTGTCTTGCATCGCACATTCCACCATAAGCTACATTAAAACAGCTTGCATACACAGCTGGAGATTGAGTCGCTTTACACCTGCGTTCACGCACGCACCTGAGCACCCGGAAAAATGAGTAGGCGCAGCTCTGCTTGTGCGCACTGCAGCTGCTCTGGATCCATGAACCTGCAGAGAAAAGGCCAAACCTCTTATCAATGTGAAAGCAGGGGTGTGCACTGCAGTCCATTACCTGTATGCGTGTGTGTGTGTGCGCGCGTGCGCGCACGCGCGCGCATGTGTATGTCTATGTTTCCCAAGTTGAAACACAGGTTTATGCACTGAAGGGGATAACATCATCACAAGTCAGCGCGCGCTAACATTTATTTGTATGGTCCATCCAAAAGCACTAATACCACTCTGTGCGCACCTGAAGCCAAACCCTGTGATCCATGTGCGAGTGGCGTCATGGGTTGCCGGCAATGCCATGATGCGCACGCCCAGCACTTGCATTCGATGCTCAATAGCTTCCATCAGCACCATGCAGTGGCCCTGAGTGTGTGAGAGCGGATCAGTAAGTGGTTGTATCTACCCACAAAATAGCCAGCTTACGGCGCATGCATCCTACACATACATATATGCACATGTACTGCGCAAATAAATAGTCACGTTTAAACTCTAAAAACATTTGAAGCAGATTTTTCTGCAAAAAGTCTGGTTGGACTCTTCAAGCTCAACACTCAGAGGCTGCCTCTACACAACCTGCAGAGTGAGAGCTCCCATATCATTTCCATCTCCTTGTTTAATATCTGTCTTTGAGCACAAAGAATCAAAGTGGCAAGCGCCGCTCTCTTTTTTTATAATGTTAATGGCGCCATTCTCTCTTGTTTTCATTACAAAAGTATTACACAACTGGCAGCGTGCACTGAGGCGGGTTGCCACGAGCAGGAGCTCCACCAAGGACTGCCGAGAAGTGCAAATGACGCTGCCACCATTTCCTCTACAAAAGCATGACACATAACACACCTGGCGGCGTGCATTGAGGCGGGTTGCCACGAGAGGGAGCTCCACCAAAGACTGCCCAAAGATGCGAATGACCGCAGCACACACCGGCTTGCCCCTGGACAAGTGGTTACAGAGGAAAAACACATTACGATCTGTGTTGAGGGGGAGCTCCACCAAAAAACTACCCACAGATACAAATGATGGCAGTACACACCGGCTTGCCCCTGGGCGAGTGGGGCCAGATTAAGTATGAAAACACCTAGAAGGGTCAATGCAGACTGCTAAGTGCAGCCTTGAAACTCTCACATTGCGCGCAAGCAGGGACAGAGGGGCATTAGAGGTCACCACTCGCCCGTTGCTTTTCAGCACTGTTGTTGCGTTTTAAGAACTCAGGCACCTGAGCGAAAGTAGCTCACAGGCGCGCCTCAATGCCTCGT
Organism: Dunaliella primolecta; assembly: GCA_914767535.2. Classification (NCBI taxonomy): domain Eukaryota; kingdom Viridiplantae; phylum Chlorophyta; class Chlorophyceae; order Chlamydomonadales; family Dunaliellaceae; genus Dunaliella; species Dunaliella primolecta. Next base: position 4,960,377 of record OU611755.1, on the reverse strand, counting down.
CTGCAGACCATGCCCTGCAGCTCGCAGGACTGATCGATGATGTGTGACACACCACACACACTTGCACACACATACATGCATACACACACTCGCACGTGCACAACTAACGCACACAGCACACAGCACACACACACGCATTCCTGCAGGCTGTGGCACATGCGCGTGTCACCTGTGCCTGAGGAGGACGGAGATCATGCCCTGGAAGTCGTTGTCCCCATGCTGCTGGGCCATGACCATGCTGGGCAGCAGGTCTTGGCCATCCACCTATGCTCATGCAAAAGAAGAAGCGCAATGGAAGGGCAGACATGAGACAGGGCAGGCAGCTTGAGGCCCTAAGTGGAGGACTTTATCAAAGTGACAGGAATTACACAGCAATCCACTTGCCGCCCATGAACGCACATCTCCCCTGACAGAAGCCAACAAGGCAGGCACAAAGCAGGCTTCCTCGCAAGGAGGGCAGCAGTGCTCGCCACTTGGCACGCACTATGCAAATGTCGATGTAATTGTCAAAGCGCTCCATCAGGCAGTCATTGAAAGGCGACCAACAAGGAAACCAGCAAGTACGATTATGCCTTCCTGGTTAGCGTGCACATTCTGAGTTGCTTGCCAACATGCATGAGCATACACATCCTATAGGGGGCAGTTGGCCTGGTCTCACATTTGGAATGACAAATCCCGCGGCAAGAAGCCCCCCGCGACAAAATTGGCAGGGGCAGGAATGCTTGATCTATAAGGACACAAGCACAACTATAAAGGCCAATCGCCTTTTTGATGGCATGCAAAAATCAGAAAATCTAATCTGATTCAAGCTTCACTGCAGTCCACAATGCACGGGAGACACACACACACATAAACTTGCGTACCGGGCTGATGATGGGGTCAAACGATTCTTGCAGCGTCTCCAGCACCGTCTGCAGCATCCTGCTGGTGGGGACGGTGCCGTCCTCACCGCGGCAGAAGCGGATGGAGTAGCCATCATCACCCACAGGCACCTCTCCCACTGACAGCTGCGGTTTGAGTGGGCAGCACAGCCAGAATATGCAAGGTTAGAGAACGGCAGAAGCACTGACCCAGTGACCTCCATTCTCCACCTGAACAGGGTTGGCCAATTTTTCACGCGCATGTGGCTGGCTAATTTCATGCGCATAGGGTCGACCAATACCATACATCTACTCCATATTTCTGTCGTACGGATCGAAGCAGACCGCTCAACAGCAACACTTTACGGATGAGGGGATATGGATGCACAAACAAACAGGTTAGCCCTCCGCACGTAACTTACCACCCAACGTGGCCTGGGTGTACCTCACGCACGTCTAGCGTGCATATTCACATCCCTTTTCATCTCAACAGTGCATATAACATCCCTTTTCATCTCAACGGTGGGGGGCTGCGTACTCTTGCATTGCCCCCTCCCTTAACTGTGCTGTGTGCGTCATCACTTTGTCTTGCACATGCCTCAAGCACAGCTGATACATGGCCATGGGCGGCGCAGTCCAAGTTCATGCGCAGAAGCCTCTACCGCCAATGAAAGCGGTTGTGGTAGTGCAGGAAATGACCTCCATCAGGAAATGTCACAAGCTTGTGGAGGAGGGTAATGTAACCAAATAAGGAGGATGCCATGGACAATTGCCACCACAAAAACACAGGCTCTGCAGCAATTACAACACCGAAGCTGCAAGTCCGCCCGCCTTGCAAAGAGCTACCAGAAACGCAAGCAGGACGACAAGTTCCAGCAAAATGCCAAAAATCACCTGTCAGGAGGCTCATTCATTCAGTACAGGGAAGCAGCAGAGCAGGAGAAGCTGCCAACAAAGAGTTGTTGGGTATAGAAATCAACACCGTACGAAGCATAAATTTGCTTGGTTTTAAAGGGCGAGCAGCGCAACATCCGCGGCTGGCATGCGACAGGTATTGAAAGCCAGGGTTAAAAAGTTGTGGGATGACAGAACCCTTGCACATTGGAATTGTTGTACAAAAAGCTGTGGCACAAGCATACCACTGGGCAGGCATGCGCACCATGACGGAGATGCCCTTGTTGCACTCTCTGCACTCCTCGCTGCAGAACCAGTCGCCCTCAGGGATTGCGCTGAGGTCACCACGGCCCGTCTTGCGGAGGCAGCCCACCTGAGCACACACACATCATCATAACTCAATCTCCCATCTGATTTAAGTACAGACACTGCCCCCCTGAGCGCGCACAAGTATGAAGAAAGATCCCCAAAAACACAGCACATGCACCCCTCCAACCTTAGTGCAGACGCAGCCCACCTGAGCACACAAGCACGCATCATCATAACTCATTCTCCCATCCAAATTTAGTAAAAACAACTGTCCCCCATGAGCACTCATAGACACATACAAAAGAAACACATGATCCCATCCGATTTTAGTAAAGACGCTGCCCCCCTGAGCACACACAAAAACGAAGAAAGAACCCCAAAATACAGCACATGCGCCCCTCCAACGTAAGTGCAGACGCAGCCCTCCTGAGCACACATGAGTATGACACACGCACCCCTTCATCTTGAGAAAACATGAGCTTAAGGCAGATGCTCGTGCCAACGTCCCTTTAGGTAAGTTCCACTTCGTCAGTTATACCATCTACAATTACGCGTTGGGTACGCTAAAGTTGACCCCCACGCTTAATGTTGATCCCTGAACACTATCCTTGCTGGCTTTGCTAAGAGTTTCCTTTACAGCAAGGCTTTGCTGAGAAGTACCTGTGGAGCAAGGCTTTGCTAAAAAGTTCTTGTGCGGCAAGGCTTCCTGCTAAGGACACGTGCGCATCACACGTAGATGACCCTGCTTGACGCACCATTTCCCACACTATCTGCACTGAGTCCATTAGCTGCTTGTGAACTGGACACATCACACGTAAATGACCCTGCTGCCCCGCTTGACGCACCATTTCACACACTGCCTGCACTGAATCCATCAGTTTTTTGTGAACTGGACACAATTGCTGCAGAAATGTAATGAAGAATAAGCACGAAACTACAGCCACAGACATTCTCACTAACAAATCAGTGCACTCAGTGCGGCCATACCTCGTCTCTTATTCAAAAGCCCAGAACCTCTTCCCTTTGCCCCTTTACCCTGTGCACAACTCACATGCACAACTCACGTCTTTTGTTTTGCCCTGCATTCTGTGTGGCAGTCCCATTGCACCTGCATTTCACCCATTACTCACATGGTATTCGCGCTCGCACTGGTCGCAGATCAGCACTGTGCGGTCTGAGAAGCCGCCCTTCTCGAAGCACGAGTCAAAGCACACCACGCAGCTGCTGGTCAAGGCACTGCACTCCTTGCGCACACCATCACCATCCTCCTCCTCCTGCTCTGGGGCTACCAGCTCTCCTGTCTCTGGGGCAGGGGGTTGAGCCTCGGGGGCTTTGTCGGCTGCCGTGCCTGCAGCAATGCCCTGCGTTGGCATGTGTGTGTGTGTGTGTGTGTGTGTGTGTGTGTGTGTGTGCGTTGTATGTGTTGTGTACGCGCATGCATGCATGCATGCATGCGCAGCAGCTGGCAGCTCTGCCCCTCTGGAGATTTGAAACAAGCTTTCCATCATCGGCAGCGGAACTTACATCCGCTGCAGCCCGTCCCTCTTGTGGTGACATCTCTGCAATGGCGGCCGCGGCAGCCACTGCTGCAGCGGCAGCCGCCGCTTCCTCTGCCATTGCATGTGGTGCTTGGGCTGCTGTCACCAGGGCAGCGTCTTTTGGTGCACTCAAGCCCCTGCATGCAGGTGCGTTTGTGTGCACGCGTACTGTGGTGCATGTATATGCATGGGTAAGTGTGTGTGTGTGTGTGTGCGCGTGCGTGTATGTGCATGTGCATGCATGCATGCGTGTGTGTATGTGTGTGAGAATGCATGCGTGCGTGTGTGCATGCATGCGTGTGTGCAAACGTGCGTGCAGGTGTGTATTTGCATGTGTGTTAGTGTGAACGGGCAACTTAAATACAAGCAGGATGTTGACTTGGTGATTCAAATGCATTCCCCTTGCCTAGATTGTTTGCTGGCAAAGCATTGCCGCAGCCTGTGTTTCCTGCATTGCAGTTCCCCCCCAGAGCATGATCTTGCAATAAGGCCATTGGGACCCCTGCTGCACAACAAGCAATACCTCATCCATCCCTCAATCATGCCCGTGCCGCCCCTGTATAACACTCCATGCCACCTGAATGGCGCTCAATGTGGTCCTGTGCCATCCCTCAACAATGCCCATGCTTCCCCTGTATAACGTTACATGCCCACCCTGAATGACATTCAATGCGACCCTGTGCAATTTTTCATGCCTCCCCTTCATCGTGTTTGCATTTCCTCCGTGCTTAGCGAGTTCCTGCGCAACACTCACCAATCGGGCCGGCCCTGGGCGTCGATGCCACTGGCATCTCTTGCAGCGTGTTCGGCACTGCTTGGGGGGTGGGCCGGCAATACTGGCGGCGCAGCAGCAGGAGCGGATGCCTGTGCAGCTGCAGAGGTGGGCAGTGCCGCTGCAGGTGCCGGTGGTGCTGAAGGAGCGTGTTGTGATGCGGCAGGAGGGGCAGAGGGCAGCGCATGTGGGGCAGCAGGTGCGGGGGGTGCAGCATGCTCATCATCTGGCAGGGGAGGCAGCCGGGACTGCAGGGGACGTTGAGCACAGAGCATGATTTTTGGTGCTGTGTGTCTGCATCAAACCATACAGACACCTCGTTAACTGCATGACCGCAGGCGCTGTGTGTTTCAAGATGACTGCCAGCCAAAAGTGGAGTGATTTGATGGAATGGAATGGAATGGAATGCATAAAATTCCATGGGATGAAATGAGAACCTCAGAACGAGATGCCAAGGCAGCGGCTTTCCCACAGCCAAAGCCATTCAGGCAATGCTGCCACAGAGGCTACTCAACAGATGTTAAAGAAGTAAAGGCAAGAGTCTATGCTAGGCGCTATTTGCAGCAAGCCTTACACCTGCCAATGTCGCATCCTTGCCCAAATCTTACTGTGCAGTATATCTACTGCGCAACCACACACGCACGCCGCACACATCACACACACACACACACCGCAAGCTCTCGCAGCGTGATGCCCTCTGCGGTTGTAATGCCATCATATGGGTTGCGGCGTTGCTTCTGGCCTGCGTGGGCCTCAAAGGTGGAGGGGCTGATGATGGTGTTGCAGCACTTACATAGCACCCCTGAAGCACCCTGCAGTGTACAAATGTGAATGTGCGTGTATGTAAATCCTGCAAGAATTGTATTACATCCGCAACCATCTTGCCTAAAGAGCATACTTAAGAAAGTTGCTTGCATTACTCGCAGCAGCGGAGCTCAGCTAGGAGGCAAAACTCGGAGCAGTTGAGTGCGAGCACAGCTAGGAAACAGGGTGGCATTGCCCCCTTTAAGAATGAATTCCAGAGGCATGCTGCAGCTTACTTGGTAAAACATCCCAGCCAAAAAAAACGCGCCTTTATTATTTTTTCCTCTATAAAACCCTAAAGGTGGACAGCTCCCCTATACCGCTGGATATGCTCTTTCCCAGGTATCTTCCCCAAATCTGACCCATTCCAACCATTTTATTTGTACATAAATTACAGCCACCAAAAAATGATGGAAGTTGGAGCACCCCAGATCACACTCCTGGCCTCAGATCACCCAAAAACGGCCCACAGCTCCACCCTGGGACCAACTTTTACTCCAAAAAAAATATTTTGCGCCAACAGGACCTTTCCTTTTAGTCAGGCGCCACAACCTATGCCATAACTGGGTGATATACTGCCGGACCCTGTAAAACCCATTTCTGAGTATGAGGGGTTGCTAGTTTCAAGCAAAGGTCTGGTTTGCATGCTGGCCACACCGGGGTGTGGCTCAGGTAGGGCTCTGTGCACCAAAAAGTAGCATTTCTCTCGTTTGGACACACCAACTCCAGTTTCAAGTATGCAGATGTTTTTCTATTAATATTCTAACAATTTTGGAGTGCGACATGTGCCTAATACCTGCACTTCTCAGTCACCCCTGGTAAATGCCACTTTTGAGAGGGACCCTGCTCAAGCCCAAACTGCAGCAGAGAGTGTATGGGAAGCCTGATGATAACATTTTGAGTGGTTTTGGGTTGTTGCGAGGGCTCCTGGTGCTTGTCAAATTTTCATCGCACGGAGAGGCGCACAAAGGCAGGGAGGTCCGGCCAGGCCCCGATAGGCCACCTCCGTGCCCGCTGTTTGTCCTGGCCGACGCCTGGGGTTGTCAGCATCAACTTTGACGCTGCAGGCTGCCATGCTGGGCGCCAGGGAAGAGCTGCTGGTCTCCGCGAAGTTGCTGGAGCTTTTAACTTTGAAAGTTTTGCTTGTGGATGTGATTCCGACTGGATATATTTCATGTTTTCGAAGTTCTTTCCAAATTATCGGCCCTGATTTTCTTGGTTGTTGCCAAAGCAACACAGGGGCTGCCAGCCAAATCAAGAGCCGATGGTTTGTTTAAAGTACTTTCTTAAATAAATGCTGCGCTTCAGGTACAGGTTTCCTCGCACCGCTGAAAACCCTTTAGCATTTGAATTTTGAACTCGACTTCAACACCCCGCTGAAGCGACTAAATTTCATTAAATATTAATAGAAAGCCGTTCCCTATCATCAGCACTCCTCTCGGCTGACTTTGGAGCACCTCCCAAAACAGCCCCCCGCCAGCTCGCAGCAGGTGGCCACCTCTGCACTCAGGGCACACCTTGGGGTTCACCTGCAGGCTTGGGGGTGCAGCTGGAGGGTCAGGGCACACAGGAAGTGAGTTTGGCTGGCTGAACGCATAAATATGCAAGCCTAGCACGCAGCAGCGTTCACCAAACGGGACCAGCTCAGCGCTGAAAAATTGCTTTTTTTATTAACTTTGAGGTGGTATACTCAGAATTGCCAGAGGTGGCCTGGCTGGCAAAAGGCAGGATATCGCACAGGGATGTGGCGCCTGACTTTTAGGCACCCCTTTTGCTGAAGGGAAATGGCTGGAATTCTGTATCTGACCCAACACTGGGTCTTGCCACTCCATTTCTTTTGCAATGATTTTATTTTGTCCAAGGGACTCCAAATCACGAATGACCAACCAATTAAGTGCAGTGAGAGGTCTAGAATAGAGATTTGGTGGTGGTGAATTAGTAAATTTTACGCCGCGGCTGATTGGGCATATGGGCCCAAAATCCTGGACGATTGAGCCATTATGCAATAGCAAGCAACAATGCAGTTGACAGCACAATTTGAAACCAAGCTTGATTGTCCAAGGTTTGGACCCACCTATGCTTGGAGCATTTTAAAACATGCCTGTTTTTTGGGGTTGAATTATCCATAAATCCCAAGCAATTGATGTAGAGTATTTTCACTGCCTCCACAGAATCTCTGTTCTATTTTTTAAGCAATGGAGACAGTCTACTGCAACGCAACGAAAGCAACTAAAACCAAAAATCTTGTGCATGTTGCAAGGTTACAACTGTGCTCACCTTTGGGTCAAGGTGGATGGTTCCCTCTAGCAGCTTCTTGCCGTACATCATATACACCACTGGTTGTCCGTGCTGAGCAGAAATTGAATGCAAACATTACAGTATTCAGTGCGCTGTGTGTGTATATGTGTGAGCGTGTGCGCGCGTGCCCATGTGTGTGTGCGCGTGTGCGTGTGCGTGTGTGTGAGCCGCATTCTTCATACAGATGGCAGCGTGCTGGCTCCTGCCACGCCCAACGTACACCCTTTCCTCACACAAACCCAGGCTTGCAACTCTGAAATAGGTGGTCATCAGGGAGCTGCCTCCTGCTGATACATGAACACAATGAAACCACCTCCACCTGCCGGACCGCCTGGGCAACACTTGCACACAGCACAAATACTTTGCCTCCTCACCCTAGCCCTAACCCCATACCCTCACACAGATCATCAGCACAAGGCAGTGCCATTTTCCACCGTCAAAGTTCCTGCGCCTGGCAGGAAACCTGCAGCCCACACTCTCACACAGATCACCAGAGCACACACGCATACGAACACAAACACACATACACACACTGATCAGCAGCGCAAGGCAATCTGGTATCTTACCGTCAGGCTGCCTGGGCCTGGCTGGAACAGCCGCCAGTGCTTGTTCTTGTTGCGGGCGACCTGTCGCGCAGGCGCGACTCGCGTGGTAGATGGCATGGACATGCGGATGCGTCCACTGTGGGGGGGTGCAGAAGAGGGGGCGGGGACATCAGGCGCGGCTGCTGCCGCCGCTGCTGCTGCTTTGGCCTCTGGGGGAGCGGTGGGAGGTAAGGGAGGGGGAGCGGCGGAGGGAGGAGGCGGGGGCTGCAAGTGCATGTGTGTGTATGAGCATGTGTGTATGTATGGACATCTCCTTTTCCAAAGTCTCCATGCAGATCCATTTACAAAGGAGGCAAAAGAGGAAGACAACATCATAAGCTCCTTGGTGCCAGCTGCATGCAGGCTGTCCAAGCTGTGATCAACGACATGAAATAAAATCGGCCTCCCTCATTGTCGCGCCCCCGCAGTGATGGGTGCACACATCGGCACACATACCAAGGGAATGGGCGCAGGTAGCCAGGACATCCCAGCTGGCAGCGGCCTGGGCTGCCTGGGCTTGTGCTTGGGGGGGCCCTGCGGCAAGCTCTCTGCAGCCAGAGCCTCCGCCTGCAAAAGCGAGTACGTACGAGCATGTATGTGTGTTTGTGCTTCTGAGATGTGCCTCATCACACACATCCTGTTTTGCAAAATCATGTCAAACACGCATGTGTGTGAGGCAGAGCAGGGCTATCCCTGCCAAGCTCACGAGCAGCACACAAAGCACACCATGCATTGTGCAAAATAGACGAAGCATGAAGGAGCACGCGTTATGCACAATGGATGAAGCATGCGTTATGCACAATGGATGGAGCATGAAGGAGTAAGCGTGCAGAAGGCGTTGGAAGTCGTGAGCCCCAGATTGCCACTTTTAGCATACCATGACAAATGGCAGATAACAAATGTGAAATCATGAAGCCAAGAATCCCATGTAAAGCGCACCATGACGCATGCTGAGCAGAACCAGTCCCCCTCGGCTGCAGCACTCATGCCCAGGCAGGAGCGGTGGTAGCCATGGTTGCAGTTCTTGCAGACCTGCAGCAGGTCCGGCTGCATGCATGCACACAACGAGAGCAGGTGGATACCGTGCATGTTTGCTCACAACATGAGTGCAGGTGGATACCATGCATGTTTGCGCACAACATGAGTGCAGGTGGATACCATGCATGTTTGCGCACAATAAGAGTAGGTGGGTACCCATGGATGCACGCAAAGAAGAGCAGGTGGGCGCCATGGAATGCACGTCTTCTTTATTTATTTATTTATTACTTTCTTTCTTTCCTGTAGTCTTGAGATGCTGGGCAGGCCTTCCAACGGATGCAAGCAGGGGCTGCATGTCAAAAAGGGGCAAGCTTGCTGGCGGAGGGGAGCAGCATTCATCAAAATGAAAAAAAGGCAGAAGCTCAGCCGGAGGCACAAAAGTGACAAGGTGATACTTTTGTGAGGGCATACACCTATACAAAAAGGCACCAAGCCAAGCTGTGTGACGGAAAGCAATCACCACCTCCTGGAATCACACTCAAGCTTGCTTCCTACCTCCCTGTCCCTCATGCACGCACATGCATTCACAACAGCATGCTCCCCCAAGCCATGCACTTGAGCATGTCCCTTGAGCGCACACTCATTAACCCCAGGTTGCAAGTGGCCTTTTGCTTGCCTTTAGGACGCTGCTGCTGCCAGTCCTGCTTCTGCTCTTGCTCAGACCTTGACCCTTGCTACCTACTGCTGAACCTCAAGACACCCACCCATCTGTGCCTCTCTCCCTCCCTCTTACGTACAGGCCCAAGCATGCATGCAAACCACTGGTGCCTCTGGAAATAAGCAGGCATCCATCAAACTTTCGCCCACCTGTGCCACTTATTCGATGCAGACATTGATAGCATTTCCACGCACCTGTGTCCCTGAATTGATGCAAACATTGATAGCATTTCCACGCACCTGTGTCCCTGAATTGATGCAGACATTGATAGCATTTCCACGCACCTGTGTCCCTGAATTGATGCAGACATTGATAGCATTTCCACGCACCTGTGTCCCTGAATTGATGCAAACATTGATTGCAATCCCACGCACTTGTGCCTCTGATTTAATGCAAGCATTGACCAAACTTCCACCCACCTGTGCCTCTGGTATGATGCAATCATTCATCAAATCTTCATCTGCCTGTGCCTCTGGTATGATGCAATCATTCATCAAATCTTCACCTGCCTGCGCCTCTGGTGTGATGAAAGCATTCATCCAACCTTCACCCACATGTGTCTCTTTTTTGAAGCAGGAAATTATCCAAGCTTCGCGCACCTGTGCCTCTGGCTTGAAGCAGGCATTCATCCAACCGTCACGCACCTGTGCCTCTGGCTTGAAGCAGGCTGCGCACTGCGTGGGGGGGGCAGACCCTGGGGCGGCGCGCCTTGCAGCCATGCCCCCTTCAGGCTCAGGAGGAGGCGCCTGCAGGTGCGCCCGCTTGGTGTACTTGCGCTTCACGCGTGGCGCTTCATCGCTGCTGCTGCTGGGTTGCTTGTGTACCCTGGGCGCAAAAGAACGCGTGTAAGTGCACAAAAAAGTGGGCGCTTGCTCGCGGGCAAAGTGGCACACGTGCGTTGCCTACTGCCACATGCCTAGATTTGGGATAGTCACAAGCTTCATCGGATCCGAGCCTGCAGGCATGTCACCTGCAGCTACACACCACTGCATGCATTCCTGGCTTGCACTCATGCTCCTCCGCTGCCAACCTTTCGATGGCACGCGGTAGGTCTCACCAAAGGTGTTGCATGCTTGCTACGCTCAGAAGCGCCCACTCCAGCAAGTGAGCTCAACAACGGATAGCTGGCACGAATGAGCACCCACCATAGATAGCCAGCAATAAACCAGCAAGGAAGCCTACCTTGGCCTGCCCACAGGTCGAGGCGTGTGGGAGGGGGTTTTGTTGAGCTGACTGCTAGGGCCACTGCTAGGGCCACTGCTCCTGCGTGCATGACACACACACACACACACATACACACACCATGTAACAACCAAGGCTCGAGCAACACTCAGCCATGATTCACAATGGATGACTCAATGTGGTCATTTGCCTCTGGTGAGCCACCTTCTCCTCAACCACCGCGAGCCTACAAGCATGCATGCATGGCGGTTGCGCCCACATGCACACATGCCAGCCAACAGGCACGCAAGCAAGCGATGGCAAGCACAGATGCTTGGTGAACGCGCTCAAAAGCATGCACGCAAGCCCACAAGCACAATTGCTTGGTGAACGCACCCACAGGCATGCATGCAAGATCACAAGGACAGATGCATGCATCATGACTGCATGCGCACTGAGGTCCATGCAAAACAAGCAGGAGTTGCTGCATTGAAGCGTTCGGGGCGGGAGATGTCGCGGTGTCTTGCACATAAGTCATTGACACACTCTGTGCACGCTGTGAACACGCACCAGTCTCTCCTTGTGCTACACAGCATTCCAGCACACCAACACGGCTTGACCACCCCCGAAACCTCACAACATTCCAACGCACCCACCCACCTCCTTGCCCCCGCTGTGGACCCTCACAGCTGCCACCGCCCACTCACTTCCGTCACCACAGCACACACCCCACTCCCACTGCCCACTCACTTTGGCGGCCACAGCACACACCCCACTTCCCACCGCCTACTCACTTTGTCGGCCACAGCACACACCCCACTCCCACTGCCCACTCACTTTGGCGGCCTGCCTGCAGATCTGTAGGGCTTTATGGGCAGCATTGGCTGGCTTGCAGACACTGCAGAGCCGCTAGGCCTGCTGGAGGACTTTGACAGGCCCCTGCGCACCGCCTGCATGGGCCCCTGGCCCGCCACCAGGGGCAGGTAGATATTACCCAGGCTGGCCACCTCCACACCCTGCATGCATGCATCACGGTACGTGTGCGTGGCAATGAGTGCGCAGGCCCAGCTACAGGTAGATATTACCCAGGCTGGCCACCTCCACACCCTGCATGCGTGCATCACGGTACGTGTGCGTGGCAATGAGTGCGCAGGCCCAGCTACAGGTAGATATTAACCAGGCTGGCCACCTCCACACCCTGCATGCGTGCATCACAGTGTGTGCATAACAACATATGCATTGCACACCCTGCTTGCGTGTATCACACCCAGTTTGCATATATCACAGTGCGTTTGCGAAAGTGTGTGCACAGCCTTACGTGTGCGTGGAAGTGAGTGCACAGCGCCCCCTGCAAAATGTGCGTAACAGTGTGCATGACATGTGTGCATGCATGGCATACGTCCATGTGGATGCTGCAGTGGCTCCTGCCATACAGGGGGTAGAGAAAGGGATAGAAAGGAGGAGAATGAAGAGTGGGCCCTAATTCATTTCACTACAGCAAAAAGGCTCCAGGCTTGTGCTTTAGCTATACACTACGCAGAATTCTCAATGGCAATCTCACAAACCCCAACACAGCCCTGAGGCCCCCAAAAAATGAAGCTCCAAAGATTAAGGAGCTGTTATGGAATGGTTGTACCAAACAGGCTCATGCAAACTTTTACATGCGTCTTATCGACCTTGGTCTTATACACACACATACACACACACACACACACACACACACACACACACACACACACACACACACGTGCGCATAAAGGCACACATAGGCATGTCACACACTTGCACCAGCTGAAAAGAAAAGGAAGAAGAGACTACGCACGCCAGGTGCGGCTGCGTGTGTGAGAAAAGTTTCCCTAATTAGCAAGCTAGCTTTAGGCACTGAGGCTCACAGGCCTTGCCTAAACCAGGCTGGGAGCCATCAAAAACAGGGCATATCACACACCTGCACCAGCTGCACCAGCTCCTTCAGGCTCAAATCATGGGCCGCCAGGAACAGGAACTCTGCCGGCTTCTTGTAGTTGGAGTTGCAGTGTTGCTCAAAGATAGACAGGGTGAATTCCCGCCTGCCCTTACAACTGCACAGGCAAAGGAGCAGGTGCAAGTAAAATTGCTGGAGCCATCATAAGGTAATTAGGTAAGGCAGACAAAAGGCAAAACGGGTGAGCCTTGTCCGCCAGCCTCTGTGCTTTCAGGTTCAAGCAAATGCATGGAACCTGTCATGCAGCTACCGTTCACACTATGAGCGCAGCCATCCCATATGTTTGGCTAAGTATAGCCTGGATTGTGTGCATAAGTTTCCGTAGTGTGCTCATGCCATACGGAATCCGCCAAACTTCACACAATGCAGAGCCGCTGAACAAACATTTTAATGCGGTGCAAGCCAAGGGAGCAAAGCACTGCAGAGCATGCGCAAGCAAGCATGCGCGCTCAGCCTGTCCCACAGCCATTGAGATGCCTCTCTGACAAGTGTCACCAATACTGAGGAGCCTTCTCTCAAGGAGGCAAGCATGCGCACACCAGGCAGCAAACTTCAACACCTCAATCGATCCATGTCCCCATGTCAATCTCAAACAGACCCTCCAGTCCCCGTTCATGACGCACGGTGCTCCTGACATCTAGAACAACTGCTTCTGAGGCACAGCTACACAGACACTGTGCAACTTGGGAGGCTCAGAGGCAAATGTCACGCTGCATAGCTGAATGTACGTGTCCCCTGCGCACCTGTTACACAGGCACTTCAACAATCCACCAGGCGCTATCTTGGCAGTTCCCACCACCACCTTGTGGCCATGCTCACGCTGCATGCAAGCAGAAGAGGGGCAAGAGCAAGCAATGAGACCACCTTCTGAATTGCAGGCATGAAAAAGAGCAAGCAATCTTGAGAGCATCTTTGTGGTGGTTCTCAAACCCACTTGAGTTGTGGGGCAAACACAACAGTCACGTGAGAAATTACTGAAATATATGTGCCGACAGCAGGGAGCTTCAGTGCAGCCACACTGCACACTTGAGCTGGAACAGCATGGGCGCATGCAAAGCGAAGACGAGCACATGGGGTCTTCAGCAGGCCACAGGGTCTCTCATCCCAGTCTTTTGCCAGCATAAAAGCTGGATGAAGCTGCACTGCTATGCCGTCATCCTTTTCTTCCCGTTACGTGTGACAACTTTGGTTTCATTAAACGTCGCAAGCTCTCAAGGCAGAAGGTGGAATGCAGTCGGGTACTTGGATGGCCCTCATACACAGGTCAGTGGATGAAGACCCTCAGCTGAGCATGAAATTGGTACAGAAAGCGCAGCCCACACAAGGTAGTGGCGAAGAGGGCAGAGGAAATTCCTGAGGGAACTTAACCATTCCTTTTTGCATCGTCCTTACGAGCATGCATGCATGCTGCAACCTTGTCACATAAGTCAAGCTGCATACTTCAATCTAATCTGCGCAACTTCAGAAATTCAAAAAGCGCAACATACTTCGGATGGATACCCCTACACAACAGAAAATGTCCAAAAACAGCACCTTGATGCCACAACTGACACTGGTGAAAGTCTTCCTGGCTCTGTTATGCTCTTGCGCAATCAACCCAGATCCTCCCTTAGTCCCCCCGTACTCCTACCCCCAATTCTTGTACACACCCACCCGCCGGTACTCCAGGACTTGGTCAGCTAGGCCGCCCGAGGTTAGCAACTGCTTGGCATTCGCGACGGAGCCTGGGGCAATGCCCAGCGACTCTAGCGTGCGCCGCATCTCACGCGCCAGATCCATGGCCGCCTCCTGTGCAGGGCTCAGCTCCGCTACCGGCTTTACCAGCGTGCCCCCTGCCACCATCACGCCTGCCTCTTCCACCCTCCCTCCAGACCCTGCACCGCTTGCTCCAGTGCCACTGAGCATTCCTGCTACTGCCGCTGCTGCTGCTGCAGCTGCTGCTACTGCTGCTGCACTCTCTTCACCCGACCCTCTGTACATGCTTCCACCTGCTCCTCCCCCAGAGCTCATACCCATGCTGGCTAACCTACTCGCGGATCCCTCCTCCTCACCGCCCTCCGTCGCATCCTGGGTGGCCTCCGTGTCGCTGCTCTGCCCTGCCGCCTCCAGCATCAAAGGGCTGCCCGTGCCCCATGCCCTTGCATGCGACTGAGGTGCTGCCATGGCGCGCTTGCTGGTCAGGAAGTGCACCCCGCTCCCATGGGAGGCTTGCTGCTGGGCCTCAGCCCACAGCTGGCTTGGCTGTGCCAACGGATGGCTGGCTTGCTGGGGGTAAGGCTGTTGAGTGAATGGCAGGGCTTGGAGTCCAAGGGCTTGCTGGTGTTTGGATTGCAGGAAGGGGTCAAAGCCGTTTAGCGATGAGAGCGGGGTGTTTGACCAGGCAGCGCCTCCATAACCGAGGCCAAATGGGAGCTGTTGTACTTGCAGCTGGTGCCCCTGTTGCTGCTGCAGCTGCTGCTGCTGCTGCTGTGCCAGCTGCTGCTGGGGCGACGTAGCATCTAAAACCTTTGAGGGACAAGGCGGTGTGGTGGCGGGCACCTGCAGCTGATCTGCGACAGCTGGCTGGCAGTAGCGTCCCGGTTCCAGTGGGTCGCTGGCCTGAGCCACGGCAGCTTGTGTGCTGTCCAAGACGTTTTGGCCTCGCTGCGCGGTCTCAGTGTGCGATACCTCCGACCCCGACCCTGCTTCTTGGCCTGGTAATGGAGCTGCTTGAGGCAACCCGTGCTGCGGCAGTTCTTGGCGCTGCTGCTGCTGCTGCGGCTGTCCTTGGGACTGCGCATGAGAAACTGTGGAATGCTTTTGCTGATCCCCTGCAATGTTGTGTGCGCCTTCATGTTGGCTGACCTGTGCGACACCGTGAGACGAGGGGTTGCTCTTCAAGGGAGAGGGGCAGGGTCGTGTCATGTCAACCCCATCAGCTGCTGCAAGACCTTGTTGCTGCTGCTGCTGCTGCTGCCCATGCTTTTCTTGGTCCTCACAACCCTCCTGCGACAAGCGGGTGTGTGGATGGTGCATACTTGTGTGCATGGTCAGAGAGCGATGGTCAGAGAGCGATGGTCAGCTAGTCAACATACGCATGCGAGCACACATAGCACACAAGTAGGTGCAGGCCTATAAAGAAGTTCGTAACAAAAGCAGGAAAGCAAAGCAAGAGAATGAGCGCCATGCAAAGGCTTGCTTCTCTTGCATGTTGACAAACCCCACCTGTTGCACTCCCTCGAACCCGCTATCCCGTCCATGTGGGCTAGAGCCAAATACCACCATTCTACAAATGAAAGACAAGGAAAAGGGACGGGAGTTCACTGTACGTGGTCAGCTAAACTGTAGCTGTCTTTGGAGGGGGTACCCATAAGGTAGGCATCTGGAGCAAGAATAGGGGCGTGTTTGTCCCAAATGCACATGAGCACACCTGCTGCTTATCGGAGGAGACGGAGAGAGCCCTCACGCATGACATTTCATGCTTCTACTTGAGAGTGTGACATATGATTATGGAAATTTAAAAATGCCGTGATTTCTTCTTTGTTGCCTTTGTGTACAGGGCCTTTCTTACAGTCCGAGCCAAGATCGATACCCGGTACACACTCTTGCTGAGCGTAAAATTAATGATACATATAGGAATGTTCTTTATGCATATACAACAAAGAAAGGGGGTGGTCTGTCCATTGTACCTCTGTAGCGTGTCACGATCATGCCCTTTAACATGGTTATGCAGCAACTGTAAGTACAACCATGCCGTGAGATATCGTATAAAATGATTCAGACGCATGTTGATGTCAACAGAAGCTTGGTGCACACATTTTGACACACACACACACACACACACACACACACACACACACACACACACACACACACACACACACACACACACACACGCACGCACGCGCGCGCACACACACACACACACACACACACACACACACACACACACACACACACACACACACACACACACACACACACATGCACTATGCAACACACACATTGCAACACACACATACACACACACACAAATACACACAAACTTTGCAACACGTAGGGATGTATGAATAGCTGTTGACCCGTGGGTTGCACATCCCTCTAACCTTCAATTGAACACCTTGTTCATACGCTGTGTTGCAAGCTGTGTGCTACGAAGAGTATGGTACATGCTGAAGAAGGACAAGTGCTTATGGCAGCCTGATGAGATGTTGTTGGCTTCTCCTTGTGACCCTCATGATCGCTTGAAAATGCAAAGGAGGTGCTTTTCGTGGATCCTGAGCACTGTGAATGTGGCCGGATTTTATGGCTCAAAGGTCAAGCAATGCCAGCAGCCATCTCCCAGGCTGAGGAAGTGATGCAGCCAAAACAGCGTCAGAGCATTCCATGCCCATTTTCTTGCCTGAGTAGGTGCTGGACATGGCTTTCCTTAGTTGGCAAGCTGACCGTGCTGACTCTGCTTGCTGTTGAAGGTCTGGAACTTCAGTCTTTCTGAAAGACTCATTCAGTTATCATCTTGCTCTCTTTAAAGAAAGAAAAGAAAAAAAGAGAGAAGTTCCCGTTGCTATACCCATCTTCAAGTTCTTTTTCTGCCTGCCATACTTATTTTAGTCTTAACTTCATGGTGGGGTGGTCAAACGGTCTTTGCATCAATGTGGCCCCCTTCCCTTGATGGATGTAGGGAGTTTTTTTTTCATAGTTTCTTTTTCTAGTCTACTCTAACAGATAGAATCGCTATGGTGCATCTCAGGTCGTTCTCCTCCTTCTCGGGTGTTCTGTGCCAACTTGCTCTGCGTGTGTGCTGAATGAGAATCTTGCACCCTCATATTGCTTCCTTTTACCTGAGCTCTTCTTTGCTACACACTCACTCCTATCCCTTCATGGAGGGAAAGCTACCAAGTAACTTGCTTTTTCTATGCCTTTGTATGTGCTCTTCAGCTCTTCCATTTCTTTCATTGCCCTTTCTTCTTTTTCTGGCTTTGGCACTTCGGAATCACTGCGTCCTTGCTTCACGTCAAGAGAGAAAGATACTGTACGCCGGGCAACTAACATAAACTAAAAACAAACAAATGAACAATGGATAACAGAAACACTGCATTTTTCCTATACTGCTCTCTTCCAACAAGTAGTCACAATGTCAGAAGGTTTCCTCCAAGCCTTTGCGAGGCCCTTGGGGGGATGGACTTACTATGAACTTGGTGTTTGTAGATACAGCGTCATGGGCTGAGTAATTGCTTCTTTTCCTGCAAAAGGCATCCCCTTCCTAAATAGTGTTTGCAAAGGTTTATCAATCATTCAAGAGAGGAAAGAAAGAAAAGAAAGAAAGACTGCACAAGCCAGGTCCAGCAGCATACATTAAGGATAGGTTCCCTAACTAGCAAGCTAGCTAGGGCCTCACCACTGAGGCTCACAGGCCCAGCCTAACCCAAAAAGAAAGCTAGGAGCTGACAAAAGACAAATCATTCTTACTGACAATAAGAAGAAAGTCAAGAAAAGGATAAAGCTTGCAGGCATCCACCATGCCTCCTTTGAAAAAGAAATCATGCAAACTTGATGAAAACCTTGACAATGCATAAATGAGCAGATCGCGCACAAATGCATACAACAGTTTCGTATTGCTCGAATGTTGGGACCAAGCAAGGACTGGGGCACGGATTTGTCTTGAAAGAGGAGTCTAATTCCAAAAGCCGTTTTCAGACACTATCTCAGCTTCTGTGAAGACCCCATGCCTGCCTCTCCTTGCCCACTCAGTGCTGCTGCCTCTGGCCTAGGCCAGCATGCCATGAGGGGGAGGTCATCCGGGACTTCTAGCACGTTGCCACTGATCTTCAGGACTTCCAGCTGCATGCTAGACAGCAAGGCTTGAAGCGGAAGGGCCTCTAGTTGGTTGTCTGAAACGTCCAGCCACCTATAGTGTCAGAGACGGCATTTCAAGGTTGGGGCATCTGTCCAGAGAAATTGTAATGAATTGTAATGAAACCTGCAATGAATGACCTGATGCTTGCATGCAGAAATTCAGCAAAGAAGAAATGCGGGCAGCACTACATTTATACAAAATGAGGAGAGAGCATGGAACATGACAGCACTGTCAACAAGCAAAGAGAAAATAAAAAAGTTTCTTACTTGAGTAGCCTCAATCGTCCCACTTCATGATCCAACCGCTGCAAGCCATTACTGGCCATGGCGAGGAGATTCAGTTTGGGCAATTGCCAAACAACAGGAGGTGGGAGCGGTCCTAATTTGTTGTCACTCAGATCCAGCTCTGTCAGGTTGCTGCAAATGACAGGGCATTTGATTGTCTTCCAGTTTAGCATATGTTTTCCCGTCAGGAGAGGCAGCAAAGCAGGGTTTAAGCTTTTAAATCCACTCGTTTAACCAGTAATTCTTGCAGCACTTCCTGCTTTTACACATAAACTACTTGAACGGACAGAGCAGGCACAAGATGTACTCGCTTGGATTAAAAGAAGAGAATGGTGGAAGCTAGAAAAATAACACACTTCAGAAACATTTGGCGCAAGCAATGGAAAACAGCTCGTGCGTGATCAGTTCAGCATAGCAGCTGTCAAGCAGTCTCGGTATTTCATATCAGTATTTAATGAATTACCTGAGGCGGCTGAATGAAAAGGGTAGGCTCAGCAGTGCGTTGCTTGCTGCCGTCAGGGTGAGCAGCGACTCCCCCAACCCAGCAAGCCCCAAGTTCTCAGGCAGCCCAAGCAGAGCATTGCCCGACACATCCAGGCTGGTGAGGGTTGTGAGCCCGCCAAGCCAGTCTGGAAGAACATTGAGCTCATTGTAGTCAAGGCTGAGGCTTTTCAAGGAACTCATGGCTTTCAGGCAGCTGGGCACTTCAGCCAGATCGTTGGACGACAACTGTATCTCCTCCAGCTTGGGGCATGTTAAAGAGGAGGGAAGGCTCTGTAGACAAGGAGAAAGGATTGGAAATATGAGAGCAGAGGAAGTTGGATCGGGCCCAAAAACAAATGCCAGGTTGACGTGAACCCTGCCCCTCAGGTTCCAACCCACTATAGTCATGTGCAAAGGCAACACACAATCAATAGAAAACTTGAGAGCAACGCAAAGCATACATTAAGCGCTTACCAAGGAGGATGAATAGGGTATGCTTGACACAAGGTCCCCACGCATCGTTGAAAAACGCTCGCGAAACACAAGATGCAACGCATGAACCCACCTTGAGGCCAATACCGCAAGCTTCCAGCACGACCAGAGCAGGCATGTAGGTAGGAAGGCAGGCCTGTAAGCTCCCATTTGCAAGCGTCCAGTTTGATCCAACCTGCAGGCGCGTGAGCCCTTTCAGCAGAGCTAGGCTGGGCAAGTTGCGCAGTTGGTTGTCGCTGATGTCCAAGTGTGTAAGGCTGCGCAGCTGGCCCAGCGTTTGTGGCAGCTGGGTTAGGCGGTTGCTGCTGGCGCTGAGGTGCTGGAGGCTGTATGGTAGGGACTGTGGCAGGCTCTGCAGCTTGCAGCCACGCACGTCCAGGAAGGTCAGGGCAGTGAGGTGTGCCATGACAGATTCTGGGAGAGCCTGCACGGGGTGTTTGGGGCAAAGCAGGAGTTTTACTGAAAGTGGGGAGCAGGACAGCAGCAGAGGCAGAGCACATTGCAATGAGTCAAAAGAAGGATTTACAAAAACCAGCACTAACATGGAATGCCCGTGCAGCCAAAAACGGACCTGTTAGGACACAAGATGCGTCAGTGTCATCCAACAACAAGCGAGTGCAAACATTGAAGTACATGGGATGGACTCATCCGTCCATGATGACCAGCAGATAATGGAAAAGACATGTACATGTCTGCAAACCTACCTGCAGACGAGTGCTGTTAGCGGCGCTCAAATGTACTAGGCCAGACAAGCGGCTCAGACCGGCTGGCAGGGATTGCATGCGGCAGCTGTCAAGGGATAGATGGGTCAAGCTGGTGCAGGCATACAGCAAAGATGGGGGGAGCTGGCTCACTCCGCTACCAGACAGGTCAAGGGAGCGGAGGTTGGGCAAGCGAGCCACATTCGCAACTAGCCTCACAGCAAAGTCACGCGCACGACGGAAGTTGGTGTCAAGTGCTCCCAAGCGCAGGCTGCAAGTGTTCAGGAGTTTGATTGCAGTTATCCTCGCAAACCAGGAGGTGTGTGTTGCAAATTGCAAACATGTGCATGCCTGCATAACTGGTGCAGGGGCGATGAGCTGAAACGCTGGTCCCATGATATCCGGCTTGAAGAGCATGCGCAGTCTTGCAAGCTGATGGTCACTTAAATGCAACTTGCACTCCATCATCTCTGAAATTTGCATGCAGACAGCGCAGCTTATTTCATTACCTAAAGCTAGAAAGATGCGTGCCTGATGAGCGCAAGCCTTGGATGGCTGACAGGCATTTCGTGGCATAGCGCGGCACAGCGTGACCCTTATCATGAGCACAACCCTAAGCAGCCCCACACAGTGATTAACAGGTGCAACGCACGTGTGCAGGTTTGGTAGCCTACTGAGTGCGTCCATAAGAGGGTAGGCGTTGGGCGCAGTCAGCTTCTTGCAGCGGAGGGGTAGAGGTGAGGTAGGCGTGACCTGCTGCCGCACTTCCACACTTGCTACTCTTGGCCAACGGCATGCCTGTCCATTGTGGAACAGTGACAGCAGTGATGAATGCAAGTAAATTTCAGGTTTTAAGTGACAAGAAAGGGGGAGAAGAGGGAGCAGTATTAGGCTTGTTTGGAACAGAGTCGTACGCAGTTGATATGATGAGATTGAGTTTGGATCTGAGCTGGGGATGATTGGGGGGGCCCCAAAAGCAACAGCTCAAGCAAGTTACTCACATAGAAAATTAAAAAAGGATTGTTTGGATGCAATTTTCATATTAGCTTTGCACTTGTGCTGTGCCGGTCCTGACGCCTTCTTGCCAAGTACACAACTTCTCAGATCAGGTGTTGACTGTTTGACTAAGTAAGACTGCCGCAGTTTTGCCTTTACTCTCAGTTGCAAGAAGATAGAGGCAAAGTATATATGACGTAGTTTTATATTGAGGTGGATTTAAGGGTCTCCTGTGCTGTGAAGTGCTGCTTGCATGCACATGCCATTCAAACCCAGATCACAGTTGTGCATGCCTGATGCACTACACTCCCAAGAAGTGACCGATGCACACAAGTGAATGATGTAACATTGGAAACACATTTATTTTATAGCCATCTGCAGCATTGCAGGCCTCAAGGCTGAGGAGGCTCACACACCGCACCCACCAAATCTTTGTAGCATGATGGGGGCCACCACCTCAATGTCAGGGAGCGAATGGAGAAGTCGACCTGTTCCCGGAACCCCGAGCATACCAGCCGCAGCATGGAGATATGCGATCCTCCCTCTGAAGCTGCTGCCTCAAGAATCAGGGCTGCCAGCTCTGAGGGCAGGTGTTGCCAGGCGGCCTGGTGATATGATCGCTGAGTGGTGTAAGACCCTAAGGAGCTACTGCACCCTGCCACAAGCTGCATGGGTGGCTCCATGTGGGTTACAGAGGATTTACAGTGTACAAATAGCCTGCAAGTGAGGAAGAGGAGGGGTGTCTGAGCATACAAATGCAAGAAAGGTCACATTTACAGATCAAGGACGTGGCCATTTGGGGTCCGCGCAAGCCACAACCGTCACCCAGCTTACCCTGACAGTGCCTGTTGCTGAACCTTATAACTCTACCCATGCTTTCCACTCCATGCAGGCCAGTGTTTGCATGCATGGCATGCGAAACAGCCCTGCGTCCTTCCAACTCCCGTGGGAAAACCAAGTCGGGCACATTTCAGAGTTCATGCAGGATGCAGGCACACACACATACCAATTGCAGGAGCTTTACCTGCCTAACAGTAAGAGCATTTTGGCTCTGGGCCAGCCATGCATGTGTATGTGCTTGCGCGCAGGACATGTACGGCCTAACTCTCAAAGGTGGACCTTTTTTCCTTGCATGAGCCCCCCCCCCCACCTCACCCCCTTGCATCCCACATACATTGAGATTCAGCTTTAAGTCCTGCAGACCACTTGCAAGTCCAACACAGAGGCAGCACCAATTGGCGCAGAGTGTCTTGTCCTGCACCGCCCTGAAACTGCCGAATTGGTCCGGCTTGATGCTATCTAAATATAAGTTACATTCAACCACAAACCATGCAACCCCATGGGCACTCGCCCAGCGGCCAACTTCGCGCACCTTGTGGGCCAACGCGTGATGCTCCTCCTGAATGCTGCAGCTGTTAATTTATGTTGTTTGTAATTGAAATGAGAGTCATGTTTTTGGTAGTGGGCCGTACACAACCGACTATTTGTTGGCTGAGAATGGAAACGATGAAACAAACTGAAATTGTTTTATTTCAACCTAAACATCAGAAGCTTCAACCTGCCATCGAAATGGGGACTGCGCAAGGAAAGTGCAGTTTTACTCCAAATGTGCTCTGTACTGTCCTACAAGAGATGTTACAAATAGTTTCTTCGGGAGAGTGTACCTGAACACGCAGTTCCTGGCCATTGTGGTTTGCCTCTTCTTCCATAGCCTGGGGCAGCCCTCCTCCCTGCAAGATGTTTCAGCTGTTCATGTTGCTTAAATTCTCTGTGTGGCTTTCTGGCAACCTACGGCAGCTGGTATGTATCCCAGCACTGCTTCTTTGTTCAGCGAAGGGCATCAAGGAGTGGCCCCAGGTCTTCCGGTGTGCAGCTCTGCCCATCAGCACGTTGCCAACATTTTCCCTAAGCAGTCCAAATTCTCAGCTGTCGCAAAGCCGTGGTTCCATAATGCAGCATCGATGACAAATGTAGTGAACATGCCAATTTATTCAGCACAAAATCGTGCCAAAGTTACCATTGCACAAAATGGTAATGCGATGCTCCCTCTCTACATACTTGCTGCCATGGATGCCTCATTTATGTTAGCTTTTTTCTCTCTTCTTTCCTCCATGACCCCCGCATTATGTTTCAAAACACAGCCCACAGAAAGCATGGAATTAGAGCCAGCAATATAGTTTGAGCACAAGGCTATCACCTACTGAGCAATCACCTTCAAGCAACCCCCCTTGTTGTCCGAGACAAACGCAAAGCCGTGTTGATTGCGTTGTGGCAAGATGTGTGGCAGCAATCACATCTTGAGCTTGCAATGTCTAGTATGAAGGAATGTCCACCATCAGCCCAAGGATTGCCGGGTATCCCTCAGGCTCTTTTAATAGCAGTGCAACTCAGGCAGTATATAGCTGGGGATGTGACTGGCAGCAGAGCAAAGGCAAATACTTCCTTCTGCAGAAGCATGGCAACAAGAGAGAAGAAGAGACCACGCAAGCCAGGTCCAGCTGCGTGCATCAAGGAAAGATTCCCTAGCTAGCTTGCTGCCTCACCAAAGAGGCCCACGGGCCCAGCCTAAACTAGGATAGGATAGGATAGGGTTACATAGCTGTACCCGCCTACAAGGGCAGCTTAGCTGTAGCAAAAGGTGCCTGTAACCAAACCAAACCAAACTTGCATTAATGTCAACTGAAAGCCTAGAGCTGAGTTCAGAAGCCTTCTGAGTGTCAACTGAAAAATGAAGTTTGAGGACAGCATCGCTCTGAAAAAGGTCCAAAAAACCATGATAAATGTGTTCATGTTTTGCTTTGTACTTCAGTTCTCAGCATCCACTGTAATAGATGCATTGCAATGCTTTAAGAAGGTTAACCGCCGATACAGCCTGGTGAGTGCACAAGTCAACATGAGGTGTCAGATGCAAAGCGTTGCTCAAAGCTCTATAAACAGTTTTCACGAGACTCCAAGCACCCTATCAGAGATCGCAGAGTCCATCAGGCCCTACACTAATCCCAGCCTAAACTAGCTGGGATAGGATAGGATAGGATAGGATAGGGTTACATAGCTGTGCCTGCCTACAAGGGCAGCTTAGCTGGAGCAAACAGGTGCCTAAAACCAAACCAAACTTGTGTGTAAATGTCAATTGAGTGTGGAAACAATGTCTTAAACTAGCTAGGAGCCAACGGAAAAAAAGAGAGGGTCTAGTGAGCTCAAGTGTCTGGCAACGCAACTATCTGCGTAAGACAGCCTCATCAACAGATTGCAATCCAGAGACTCACATTTCAAGTGCATTTCATTTCAGTTTGCTCTTGATTGACATTAAGCATTGCAAAGACACAAGGCTTGGCTCTCATTGAAGACCTCACACGGAAGAACTGATAGCCTGCACCGCTCCCGCACTTTCCAAGCCCACTACCTCGACAACCAGACCGACAAACTTAAGTTGCACATGCACAAAAGGCACAAGCTTGGCGCTGCTGATATCTCTGGCTACCATTACGATAGCTGGCAGAGGCTCAACCATGCCATACAACCCACTTCCCCAGTCGCCACTGCCAATATAGAAGCTCACAACCCAACCTGTCAAGTTGCTAACAAGGAAATCAGCAACTCTTTCTGGTCTACTTCTAAGATTACTCTTAAACAACAGATAAAGTCAAATACCGCACAGGGACAGTCTACACACAAAAGCATGCCATTAGATTCAATAGGTCTTCGACCGATGGAAGATGCCCGCTGTTTGATGATATGGACAGCATTAATCATGTTGTCCTCAGATGTCCAAATCCAACTATGAGTGGTATGCACACCAACAAACACCATGTTGGCCTTAGCTTCTGTGTTAAAGCCCTTAGCAAAGGCAGGCTTGGCTCATCCCTTGTTGGTATGGATGCGTGCTGTAATGAGGGAGTCCTGGATCAGGGGATACAAGTCCCAGAAAACATCCCACGTGCCATTCCAGACTGATTTTTTCCTATTGGTACTGTCTCCTCTGCTTGGCATCAGAGCCGTCCTGATTGATCTCTCTGAAATCTACCTGAGGCAGACAAGCTCACCTTGACCCTTCTAAGATCCCTCCTCAAGACAGGGACATTCACCTTGTTGAATTGAAATCTTGCTCTGACACCAACCCCTACACTACTTTACAAACTGCAGCAACTCAACATGTTCACACCATGACCAGCCTTAAAAACCGCAGCTCAAAGAATCCAAACAGGAACAACAAAGTGACTCTAACATCATCCTGATTGGTGTGGCTGGCACTATTTACAATGGGTACACGATCAAACCTCTTGTCTATTGGGCCTATCCAAACAAAAAGCAAAATCCCTAGCTTTCAAGCTGAGCTGTCATGCCATGCAGAGACTAACCACTATCATTAACACCAGACATGCTCTTTGCTTACAGGGGGCTTCTGGGGGGGGGGGGGGCGCTGGGCGTGCGGAGGTTGATACAAGGAGAAGGAGAGTCCGGGCGTCTCGGGGCATGGCCGACAACCCACCCAATCTGCATTAGTCCAGTCTCTTTCCCTCTCCTAGGCTAGCTGTAGCTAGTGTAGTTTTGAGGGACCTCTGGTGAGGCCCTTGCTAGCTTGCTAGTTAAGGGGCCTTGAAGAAGATAAGAAAGAAAGAAATTAAGTAGGCGAACGAAACTCTTCCTGCATCAAGTAAGGAAAAGGAGATACATTGGCTCAGAAGAGCCGTGAGTCTCCCACACTGGGTGTTGGTGGGACTTTTTACACAGGATATACCATTGATTAATATATAAAGTAAGTACTGCAGCAAAAATCCGCTTGAATGAGAACAAGCCAACAAGGCTCACTGACTTAGCACGAGACATTCCTCAAGCACCATGGTTGAAAAGCAGCAAAAGGAATAATCCAGCCTGGAACTAATTCTCGATGCCAGACATCCAGGCATCAAGACTGGTTTCAAGGAATATAAAAAAGTACCCTCTGACCAACAGCATAACCTAATTGCATTGTCCAAAGCCAACAACCCCTCTCGCCCCTAACAGCGACTAGCCCAAACCTGGTCCAAAAAATCCAGAATTGGAAAGATTTGGCATACATCGATGGCACTGCCTTATGCACCATGGAAGACGAGTGATAGGAGCAGGGTTCCACCACTCTGACAATGACAGTCCCAAAGAAGTCCAACCAAACGGAGCAGGAATCACCAATACCAATGTGATGGCTAAATAAGCTGCAATAGCAGCTGTCATTCTCCAGGGCCACTCCCACATTGCTACTGGTGGTCTTTTTTCACCAAATCAGAAAGCAAACACTGTACCCAGAACTGTATCGTCAGCAAGGTCACTTTCTTAAGACCATCATGTAGTTTATGCGCAATTCATCTACTAGGTAGTAGCCTTATTTTTCTTTACAAGGTCAAACCTTTCGCTGGAATTGCAGGTACTACCAGTAGCTAATGCGCAGATGCTGTTGCCAAACACCAGGCTGTTCAGGGTAACCATGACACCCCTGCAGAAACAACCTTAACCTGTCTGGACCTTGAAGCAATCCCTTCCATGACACTACCTGGCTTGCCTTTGAGGAAGCTGCCTGCACCCATGAAATTATATCAGAACGTCCCAACTTACCTGCCCCAAATTTTGAGCATTTTCCCAAGGGTTACAAGGGAAAAAGGCCTCAGTCAAGATGTTTGACTGCTAGCCTGTTCATAAAAACACATGAGGTCATGAAGAAAAAAGAGGAATTTTTTGTTATCCTGGTCTGTCCTGGTTTAGAAAAATATTGATAACCTGGGAATTGACATGGTGAATGGTGCCTAGACAGGGCATCCTGCCAGGTGGGAGGCAGTGTGGGAGACGTGGAGGTGTAGGAAAGAGAAGTCGTGCTCAAAAAATGAGGCATACTTTTGACGGAGAGAGCAGACCTGGGGATTGGAGCATCTGAAAAACACATGTTTTTCATCTTGTATGTCATTCCCAACCTACATGATGCTCTGAGGACGCACATGCACTCAAAACACAGACTTGGAAAGGCTACAAACGAAACAGGCCTCTACTCTTACTACCAATGTCTACTTCCCACAGTCCATAAAAAAGGTTAGCAGTGCCTTCTGGACCATGCCTACACTTCCTTTCAAAGTGCAACAAAACATTTTAAACTACCACACGGGTACCCTCTTCAATCAAAAGCACGCAGTGCACTTTAAGATGTCAGAAAAGAAGAGAAAGGAAAAACTACGTAGAAAGAGGAACTATCCCATTCAGAATACAAGGCAGAAAGTGATGCTCGGGATAATAAAGTGTGAAAAAACTCCCCTTAGACATGACACAGACTCTGAATCGGATTCTCAAGGGCCCCCAAAGATCTGCCTCACTGAGCCTCTGGCAGACATTACCGACGAAGGTCCTTGTCAGTCCCGTCCCAACCTCCAGCTTAAAATTGCAGATTGGAGGTCTTGGACCTACACAGACGGCAGTTGCCAGGTCCAGAACGGCAAGATAGTTATAGGGGCAGGTTGGAGGCCTCCAAGCAACAGCACCGCGACCTCTGTCGCGTTCTTTCAAGGGCCTCAGCTCAAGTCACCCTCCGTACCATTCTGTTAGGTGTGGGCGGGGTCATCTACACCCCCCACACTCTGGAGCCTCTTAAAGAGCTTGGTCTTGACACTCGTACAGCCAACAGACTTGCTTTGAAGCTTCATCATGATGCCCATTCTGTCCAGTACGCTATAAACTTTCTAGTACCAGACGCGCTCTTGAGAAGACTCCTCTCAACTCTCGTCACCAAGATCAGACACGGGCTACTGCTAGTAACCCTCCTGATCCCCATCGACTAATTTGTTTTGTTTCTCTTGGTGAAGGGGATACACGGTGCCTCGGCCCTAGGTATCCTCTTTTCCTTAATTGATGTGGGGACTCGGAGTGCTTTCACTACCTGCGTAGTTTTTCTTTTATTTTCTTTCATAGGAGCAGGTGTGTACCATCCTATGAGTGACTCACAAAATCTAGTTGAACCTAATGGCGCTGGTATTGCCAATGCCATAGGGAGAGCTGAGCTGGCTGCCATTGCTGCTGCACTCACTCATGATTACACACATATTGCCACAGATAGCCTCAGCTCACTTCACCAACTCAGAAAGCAAATCCTGTACCCAGAGAAGCATAGACATCACGTGCAAGAAGATATTCTGAAGAGGATCTCAAACCTTGCCCAAGAAAAGAAAGAACAGAAAAACTACACAGGCAGAGGAAACCCTCCCTACATCGATTAAGGAAAAGGAAACACACAGGCTCAGAAGAGCCGTGAGTCTCCTCCGCCACGAAGCTACAAAAAGAAGACCTTGCCCGAGCCTCTCAAGATCACATGTTTTTCTACAAGGTCAAGTCTCATGCTGGAATAGCTGGGAATGAATGCGCAGACCAGAATGCTAAATACCAGGCCTCCCTCAAAGATGGTAGCCTGACTGATACTGGAATCCCTAGCGCTGGCCCAGGAGGAAACCCCTTCCACAATACAACCTGGATGGCTTGGGAAGAGACAGATCTTGCATGACAGGGCAGTTACAGCTTCCAGAGTGGGAAAGGGGTAGGTTTTAGGGCAGAATTCAACAAGGAGAATGTCTTTTTCTTGAGGAGGGATCTTTGTAGGATCAAGGTGGGCAGATCTGCCTGGAGTAGAGCGCGCAAAGGCAGCATCAGGGTGGCTTTGGTGCCGGGCAGAGGAGCCAGTACCATTAGGGTAAAGCCAGTCAGGGAGAGCTTGGAGATGTTTCAGGGACTCCTAGACCCTGCTCCAGAATATCTCAATCCGGAAAGCATACATACAGATAAGAAATCGTTCATGATGAGCCATATCTGCCTTTCTGCTGAAAATTTGTTTTGCATCCGTGGAGCTCCCTAGCTTTGTAGGCTTTCTTGTTAACAACTTCTGCTTCCTGTGCTGAGGGCTTTAACACAGGATCAGAACCTGCTAAGAGAAGGGAACGTGATGCTGTGGCGCACAGCAACTAGCAGGTTTGCTGGGACACCCAGCACTTGGCAGGCGGATCCCAATAATTGCAGGTTCTGGAGAGTCTGTGCAACTCTCACCTAGACAGGTCTTTGCTTTTTTTGCTCTGAAGCTGCTTGTCTTGCGCTGCGCGCACTGATGCTAGGTAGCACACTTATCTAGTGTTTGCTGCTGAACTTCTCACAGGGCTTGATGGCCTTTAGCCTGACATCTCCTTAGAAAAAAAAGAAAGACTACGCAGTCCAAGTCTGGCCGCGTGCATTAAGGAAAGGTCACCTGTCCTGAAAGACATCTCCTTCAAGCTCTGTTGATATTTATAAAGCAAAATAAGCTCACTTAAATGGGCTACTGTGAAAGACAAAGGTGATGGAAGATGGGACTGCCATGGGTTCAAACATTGTTTGCCAAACGCCTCAGCTGCTCAATCATAGGTGTAAGTATCAACTATCCACATGACTCAACTAAACTGCAGCACATTCTCGGCACAGCAGATTCTCTGAGACAAATTGCCATGACAGCACCTGTCTAGTTCTGCACCCCCAAGTAGCGCATCGCGTCTTAAAGACTTTATAAACCAGGATGATGTTTTATAGAGCTAGGATTGCTAAGTTTGTATCAGCATGTCTGAAATGTTGTAACTGAGTTTGCACTACTGGTAGTTCTCCAGATCGGACTGGTTTGGTTTTAAGGTACATTTGGAAAAACAAATAGATCCTTCAAAGTTGTTGTCAAAGTTGGTTTCAAATTTTGATGCTGGTTAATAATGTTGCACCAGCCACCGATCAGCCAGCGTCTCGGACTGTAGGCCAACCCCTTGTGACCCATTTTAACCCCTAAGGCACCATTTTTGCTTCAGCTAAGCTGCCCTTGTAGGCAGGTACTACATTAGTAATCCTTTCTTTCAAGAATAAAAAACATTTAGGAAGTGAGAACAATCCCTAACAAAGCATAATAGAAAGTACATAAGCAGTAACAACACTCCCTAAAGAAAAAGAAAAAGAAAAAAGCTATGTAGGCAAAAGAAAAGTTTCCCTACATCAATTAAGGAAAAGGAGACACATTGGCTCAAAGAGCCGTGAGTCTCCCTCACCAGAAGATGAGAGGGGAGTTAATGTGGATCGGGTGGGTTTCTGGCAGCACGCTGCTCCAGGGCACCAGTGTTATGATGAGTGTCTATATTTTCAATGGCACGTCTGGTAGAGGTAGAAAAAAAAAGAAAAGAAAAACTACGTAGGAAGAGTAACTCTCCCTACATCAATTAAGGAAAAGGAGGCACATTGGCTCATAAAGAGCCGTGAGCCTCCTCCACCATGAGAAAAGAAAGAGACGAAACTATGAGGATCTGGAGGGTTACTAGAAGCACCTGGCTCTAGAACCAAATGGCTGTGGTAGGCACTCTTGTTTTTAATACCGCGGCGTGTGGAGACTAGTTTATGGGCATAATGAACAGAATGGGCATGGAGTTTTTTAGCGAGCTTAGTGGCACGTTGGTGATCCAGTCCTAGTTTCTTTAATTGCATCAGGGTATGTTCAGTGTAAATAGTTCCACCAACACCCAGGAGGATTGGGTGAACAGTTTTAGCTTTAGCGCTAATAAGATTACAAAGGTTATCATGTTGCTGCCTAGCCGCGCTTAATTGATGCTCTGGCCTTGTGTCTTCACAGAACTTAATTTCTATGGGATGCACATGACGCTCGTTCACATGGAGTTCATGTGGATGCATAACGCGGATAGCTCTGGTTGTCCTCCTAGTGGACCTGCACAAAGCGTGTAGAGAATGAATAGAAGGGACACTGTGAGAAGTAGGCTTGGCATTACAAGGGGTAATCAAAATGGCATCGGGTCGACTTGAATTTAGTCTTTCCCTTTCTTGAATGTTACGAGGGAACAAGTAACCAGGTATTGTTCTGTAGAGGTAAGTTTGTGTGCAAGTTGTACAGAATGGGCATGGAGTTTTCTTGCAAGTGTTTCAGATCTCTGTGGGTCAATCCCTAATTTTTTTAATTGATCAAGGGTATGGGCAGTGTAAATAGTCCCACCCACACCCAGGAGGATTGGGTGGATAGTAATCTCTGCACCTTGGAGTTGCTTGCACAGTTCGCTGTGTTGTTGCTGTGAGGCTTCTAGCTGGGTACCAGGCCTCGTATCTTCACAGTAATTGATTTATATTGAATGACTGTTTAATTGTTTCTCTGGTGATTTTTCAATGGAGCAACCTTATTTACAACAAGTCAGCGCCCAGGCTGTATATGATTACCTCTTGCAACACAGCAACAAGCTTTTTCCGTTTGTTCCTGAGCTTATGGACATTATGTTGACTGGCAAGGACCAGTCACAGGCCAATCAGCCGAAAAGTCTGGTTGAAGGTCCCCCCATTTACATCTGTAAATCTATCAAGTGAGTATGGAGTTCTTGGAAGTTCAATTCATGTAGTTGCCTGGCTGGGGTGGTGCTGCTTCTTACTTCTTCATTATTATTCCCAATTTCATGGTGACTCACTTACTGTTCGCTGATGACCTTTCTCTCATGTCCAATGACCATACCAACGTGCAGACCATGCTAAACAAATTGAGAGCCTATGCTGAAAGGAAATCGCCGACTGTCAACACATTGAAATCTGAGGTGATGTGCTTCAATTCCAGGTCTGATCATCTGCCCCCACTTTACTTTGATGGTACGCAGCTCCCCTACACAGATACTTTCAAACACCTCGGCATGGTGTGTGACAAAACAATCAATCTGGATGTTGCGGCCGATGCAGCGTTGAGACCATTCACAGCTGGTACTTTCCGAGTCAAAAAGTTTGTTCAGGAGCACGACCTTGCCAACAGATTACACGCCCAGATTTGGCTCCTCGAGACGTATGCAATCCCTGCTGGCATGTATGCAAGTCAGATCTGGGCTACCCCTTACCTTCAGCAAGGCAAAGAGATGGACAATCCCATACAGAAGTGGCTACTAACAGTGCTTAAAAGAACTTTGGGGGTCAGGGACACTACTCCCTCTTGGTGCATCATGCGGGAATGTGGTCTGAAGCCCTTACAATTCAATTGGTTCCGAGCAGCAATGCGTCTTTACAACTCCTTGACCGATGCAACAGCTCCACAATGAAAAAGATTTTGCAGGCTGACATGCGGCTGAGCTCGAGATCTGATGATTGTTGGTCTTCCCATATTCTATCAGCCATGGATGGTTTGGCACACTCCCATATTTTCAAACAGAAGCTGCTGAATTGTGAGCCCATTGATCTTAATCGTTTTGTTGTAGATCTCAGGACCAGGCATCTACAATATTGGGAGCCTTTTTCCAACACACACCCTAGAGAGCGCAACAGTAAACGCTTGACCTATCACCAGTGGTGCGCTCCTCCTACTAAAAGAGCCTTGGTTATGCATTCTCCTTAAAGTCTCCCCAAATACATGTTCCTTGACCTCCCCCACGATGTCATTCGCAGCGTGGCTCGGTTTAGACTCCGCATTCACACCCTTCACTATGAGACAGCAACTTGAAATCACAGCTCTTCCCCAAATTGTGACCTTTGTGAGGCTGATGATGATGTCCAGGATGAACAACATGTCCTCTTCCATTGCACACATCCCCAGGTGGTCTCTCTCCGCAGGAAATATGCTCCCTTGTTCTCACAGGCAGAATCTCATGATGTGTCTGCTTTTTTGAACCAGAACAACAACAAACTTCCTTATTTCCTTCATGAATTG
The DNA here is from genome assembly GCA_914767535.2 of Dunaliella primolecta. Classification (NCBI taxonomy): domain Eukaryota; kingdom Viridiplantae; phylum Chlorophyta; class Chlorophyceae; order Chlamydomonadales; family Dunaliellaceae; genus Dunaliella; species Dunaliella primolecta. The sequence goes on along the minus strand of OU611755.1, from coordinate 4,927,002 downwards.
ATTGCCTTTTATGAGCAGGCTAGCAGTCGCACTTCTTGACTGAAGGCCTTATCCTGGTAAACCTTACTTCTTCATTACCTCGCGGAGTAACGTTATGTGGAGAAGTAACGTTATGCGGAGTTCCAATGCAAGGGGGAAGGTCAACGGTTCAACCATTAATTAACTTAAAAGTTAATGGTCTTCTTGTTTTCCTTGTTCGGTTTTATTGGCTCAATAGGCTGAGCAGCCAACCTTACTGGCTGAAGGCTGAACTCCATTGTAAGCCTGGTAAACCTTGTAATGGTCTACTTGGGTTGTAGGGCAAGGAGCCATGCCTGCCAATTTCTTAAAAAAGAATACAAAAAACAAACAAGGCGTGCACGGCGGGCTTATGAGAAGTACCAGAAAGCAGTTTTCTTGGACAGGCTGAAGAGACACAGGCCTGACATTCATGAAATGCTTAGGAAGCCCAGGAGCACCCATCAGACTCCCATTACAGCGGACGGCTGGAACTTTTACTTACAGCATCATTTTGGTGCCCGCATGAACAACTGCTCTTCTCCTTCAAATAGAGAAGCAGCACGTATGCATGGCATGGGTAGCTGCCCTGAAAGCACACACTATCAGGACGCCGCCTTGCATACCAACGGATTTGTGGGCAGGCACCCCACTTGTCCAGCAAGAAACGCTCCTCACATCCCTGATCAACAAGAAAGCCCCATGGGTAGCTGCCCTGAAAGCACCTTAAGTAGAAGGCCTGGAATGTGGGACAGCAATAGCAGAGGGGTGGAGTCCGTTATTGGAGCTATGCGTGGGGTGGCACAGCGGGTTGCTGCACGTTGGACTGGCAACTCTGGAGCTCCAGCTCGGGATATGGCAGTGCCCCTGGGGCGCAACAACCCGCCTCCTGAGCAGCTTTTCCGTCAAGGTGCTGAGTCTCGGTGGATGCCTGAGCCTGATGTGATGGAACTGCCTGATGCAGCTGCCCTGTACCCTATTGTTTGCGACCACATGCGTAAGTTGAATGCTAGGACATCCCCTGGTTTTGATGTTGTTGCTGCACCCTTCATTAAGTACGCTGAAAAGAGGGTCCCAGCAGTTAATGGTAGAGGCACGGATAGGATGAATGTTTTGGCTCCTTACATTGCACGTCTGTTTGCTGCCATGATGGAGAGGGCTGAGATTCCTGCTTGTTGGAAAGTGGCTAAGATAACTCCTTTTTACAAGAAGGGCTCTGTGCTGGACCCAGGGAATTATCGCATGCGCGCAGTAAGTGGCACCCTGTACAGGCTGCATGCTAACGTTCTTAGGGAGGTGGTCACTGGGTGGTGTAAAGATAAAAACAAGATCCCAGACACTCAATTTGGTTTCTATCCTGGCCGTAACACTTTGCAGCCCATTTTCATTTTGCGGCACTTGCAGCATGCTGCTCAGGTCAAGCGCCCAAATGCATCCCCAAGGCTGCATGCAGCTTTTATTGATTTCAAGCAGGCTTACGATACAATTCCTAGGGAAGCTCTTTGGACTCACCTGCAGCGCATTTGTATGCCTGCGTGCCTGTTGGCTGTCATTAAAAGCATGTATGCTAATGATGAGTATATCTTGGTGGATGGCTGCAAGCAAGCCTGTGTGCGCCCCCATTTTGGAGTTAAGCAAGGCTGCCCGCTTTCCCCTTTGTTGTTCTCCTTGTACATCAATGACGTGGACTGCTTGGCAGAAAATGTGCAAGGGGCTACTACAGGCACTAGGGACGTTCGAGTCACCCACGTGCTGTACGCAGACGATCTGTGCCTCACTAGTAACCTTCCTGATCAGCTCCAACTGATGTTAGATAGGCTACATACGTATACTCAGCGGAAAGGGTTGGTGATTAATACTGCCAAGTCTGAGATTGTGCATTTTAATTCAAAGGGCGATGATGTGCCGGTTTTCACGTTAGGTGGAGCTCGTTTGGCGTGTGCAGATTCTTTTAGGTATTTAGGCATGCTGTTCAAAAAACAACGCAACCCGCAAGCCGCTGCTGAGTATATGTGTGCCCCTTTCCTAGCTGGTTGCAGACGGATTAGGCAATTCGCATCTGAGCACCGCCTGACAGACAGGCCGCATACCATGCTCTGGCTGACTAAAGCATATGCTCTCCCTGCTAGCATGCATGCATGCCAGATTTGGGGCACTAGATTTATGAAAGAAGGAGCTGAAATGGACTGTCCTTTGCAAACTGTACATCTGTGCTTATTGAAGCGTATCCTTGGGGTAAAGCGCACCACTCCTAATTGGTATGTACTGCGCGAGTGTGGGCACGAACCTTTACAGTTCTATTGGTTTCGTGCAGCAGTTAGGTTTTACAATGCTTTACTGCGCAGCAACAGCACTACACTCAGTAAGGTACTGCAAGCAGATGTTGAAATGAGCAGTCTTTCCCATAAATGCTGGACTTCAGAATTTTTGGCTGCCTGCACAGGCTTGGACAGGTGCAACGTGTTTACTCATTGTGTTCGGTCAGGGCAGCCTATAGTCATGAGGGAGTTTGTTGTTGATCTGAGAAAAAGGCTGCGAGGTGTGTGGAATGCTGATGCCTTGGCAGAACATGGTGACCACACGAACAAATTAGCCAAATATCATCACTGGATGGCACTTCCTTGAGACCCTTGTCTGTTCATGGTGCGCCCTTTTCTGTCCCCAGGTATTTGCATCTTGATTTGGGCAAGCGCACGCTAAGAAAAATAGCACGTTTTCGCTTACATGCTCATACTTTAAGAGTTGAGACATCACTTTGGCAGGAGCACACATCAACTTGTGATAAATGTGAACAAGGACTCCAAGATGAAAAGCATGCCGTGTTCCTTTGTTCTTGCGCTTCTGTGTGTTCTCTTCGAAGGGCTTATGCACAGTTATTATCTGACTTCCCCTCGTCTTATAGAATTTTTTTGGACGATTCAGGCACTTTATACTATTCTCAAGCTAGCTCTGAGGATGCTATTCATTTTTTGCAGAAGCAAACTAACGAGATTTATCGTGGTATTTCTGATCTCATGGATATTTTTTGTGCTGTTGGACCAGTTAAGCAGACCGAGCAGCCAAACTACCTGGCTGAAGGTCAAATCCCATTGTAACTCATTGTAAACCTTGTAATGGTCTACTTGGGTTATAGGGCAAGGAGTGACCAAGATAGCATTGGGGCGGCTGGAGTTGCACCTAGCTTGATCAGGAATAATGGGGTGAAAAGGGTAGGGAGGTATTACATAATTAGAGACTTGCTCAGTGATGCGCAGGTCATGCTGAGCCTGGGGGTCTTTGCTGCCTACATCCATATTTCCTTTCCAAAACTCCTCCCACATGGCTCCTTCCTTTCATGCACAGTGTACAGTCCTTTGAACATCTTTTATGAACCAAAACACCAACAGACTCCTATCCTTTCTAATATGGACTCCTCCTTTAAGTTCAAGAACAGGTTGGCAGCCAGTCGGTTTGATCGGAGGTCTGTCACCTCAGAAGCTCAAGCTGCCCTCAAAGGCAGGTCCAGCTATGCAACCCTTTCATCTCCCTCCCTTTCTGATAGGGGCTCCCTTCCGCCGCAGCATCTCAAATCGTTGACCTATCAGTATCATCCTTGCTCTCCCTATAGGCTGATGTGCTTCTACATAGGCTACAGGGTTTCCTTCTGCTTCAACTTGGTTGCCCTTGTAGGCAGCTCAGCTACGAAAGCCTTTTACTGCGCTGTTGGCATCACACGTTCTCTCTTAATTTGCACCACGGCATCTTTGTTGATTTATGCACTGCACTGGCAGAGATGTACTCAGAATAATAACTCATGGCTGGATGAATCCATCAAAACCCACTGATACATGAGGCATTCAAATCAAAAGAAGACACCGTTAGAGACCATACATTATGCGGTAAGCACACCCAACAAGCAAACATACAGCAAGTTTGTAAGTGCAAAGCAGGCACCACATGTGAAGGATAAATGCCTGTGGCAGATAAAGCAGCCACTCAGCCAGGGAAAGGATACAGTTAACCACACTTTATTTTTAAATCTTTAATCCTCTGAAAGCCAGAGGTTCGCTGCGCTATTTCAGCAAATTGGGCATAGCAAAGGGCATGAGAATGTGCAAGGAATGAAATGAAATACAAATACAAGAAACATCAACAAGGAAGACAGTGCTTAACACATACTATTTACATCCGCGCGACATGGAGACTCGGCAGCTTGAAGTCATAGGCCTACCTAGGCCACCATGGTGATGCTAAGCGTCCAACTACTAGGTGTTCGTCGAGTATTTGTGCCTGCAAAACGTGTATGCTAAATTTACATAAGTCCTGGAGTGAGCAGCACATGCAATTGCTCTTGATAAAGGATTCATGAGCACAAAGTAAATGGGCAACAAAAGCTCCCATGCATGAACGCTGACATCTTAAAGTAAGTAAGGCAGTTCCAGTGAGCACAACACTCATCTACTTGAGCATAACACTAACACAATGTGCTAGGGGCACAAACGGGCAGAAGTCAGCTGAAGTCAGGATCTGCACAACTTAGAACAGTCACATATGGAGGCACTTACCCGCAGTTTGGACACTCATAGAAGACAGTCTGACCCTCATCTGCTGAGCGAAGCTGCATAGTATAGAACTCCATCTGGGGGTGTGTGCACTTGGGGCAAACTTCATCCACCTGGGCAAAGGCAATGAAACATGCCACAACATTAGCAGCAGGAGGTTTCCCGCGATCGGACCCTGGACCAGGGGGCACTGTGCAAAAAGCGGTTGAGCAGGCACAAGCGGAGCACGGCCGGTGCAGGAAAATTCAGGTGCAAGTAAACGATAGGAAGTGGAGGACAGCCCATGCAAGGTAAATGAAATGCATGCAAGTGACAGGAAGTGGAGCACAGCCTGTGTTACAGAAGCAAAATGCATGTAAACCACGAGGTCCATCTATTGCACCCACTGTCGCACGCGTTCGCCCCTTCTCAAGCTCTTTGTCCAAGTCTGATTTCACAAGGGGCTCCAGGTTGTAGCGCCGGCGGTAGTCCTGTTGACCAACAAGGATGATGAACAAGGGAGGTATTTTGAGAGGGAGGAGGAAGAAACAAGCACTTATAAATTCCAGGACATATGCTCGTAGTTCAAAATGTAACTTGGTCACTGATGCACACATAATGACAACAAGGCAACCTTAAAGGATCACAAACTTATCTTCTGCATCTCACACACTTGTCACACAAGTCAACTCCACCTCATCAATCACATTTCATGGCCTGATGGAACCTGTCTGCAGGCAGCCCAGGTGTTGGGTCACAGAACTAATCAATTAACCAAATGACTTCAATCACCATTTTGAATTATTACAGGCTGCTCAGCAGGCGCCATGCTCACCTCCATGTCAGTGTGGAAAGTTACTTTCACATCAGCAAGTTCTGGTGAAAAGGAAGAGGATGAAAGAAATGAAAGTGTAGCGTGTGGAAGTAAAAATTGCAGAAATGGTGCCAGCGTGCACACAGACCAAACAAGGTGCAACCAAGAATTTTTGAAGCACACGGTCACTTGCTTCTTTCCAGGAACCATCATGTAAACGAGAAAAGAATCACCTTCATGCTGATGTGCATGAAGGTTAACAACTGGGGTAGCATGGACATGTTTATGTGAAACAGGCATCACTCTTTGTCATGTGCATGCATGTGTGTGTAGGTGTGCGTGCTTGCGTGCGTGTGTGTGTGTGTGTGTGTGTGTGTGTGTGTGTGTGTGTGTGTGTGTGTGTAGGTGTGCGTGCTTGCGTGCGTGCGTGCGTGCGTGTGCGTGTGCGTGTGTGTGTGTGTGTGTGTGTGTGTGTGTGTGTGTGTGTGTGCGTGTGTGCAGTGCAATTGGTCGGCTGCTCTTACCTGACAGGTCACGTTTATAGCCTGATACACTGCATATTGCAGCTCCTTGTGTCCCATTCAAATCCAGCAGGTAGCCACTCTTTGGACAGAACATGTGCTCCTTTGCATGGCTGCTACTCATGTCTCTCTCCCAGGATGACCTTGCCTTTTTGCGTGTGATGTGAGCGGTGGGAACAGTTTTTTTTATCGGCCTTTAAATGTGCTTCTTAAATTCTACTTCGATGCAGTTCGTTTTTCCGTCTTCCTGAAAGGTAAGATTGCTGCCGCACAAGATCAAGAAAAAGCTCAAAAATAAGTTTTGTCTGTGCTCTGAATCTTTTAACTGCATGGGTGGCAGCATGAATCTGCTCCCTTGTCTCTCATCGCCCTCACGTTCCAGGGCCAGGACTTGACTGGAGCTCCACCCGGTCACCTTTGGAGGGAAGGAAGGAGCTGGAGGAGTCCTTGTCTCAAGGTTTGCACACCTCAACCTGGTTCCTCTCGCCAGGAGCACTGTATCTGGGAGCACTTCCCTTGATCAATTGATGCAGATACATGAAGCACATTCTGCACTTCACCATGCAAACGAGTGTTCATTCTGCGATGACAGCACATGCACACACACACACACACACACAAGCACGCACTTGGCCTCTTGGTGAAGGGGATACACGGTGCCTTGGCCCTAGGTATCCTCTTTTCCTTAAGTGATGCGGGGAGTATCTTCACTGCCTGCGTAGTTTTTGTTTTCTTTTCTTTTCTTTCTTTCACGCACATGCACACGCATACGCACACGCACACACATATACATGTACAATTACTTGCGTTCATGCCCATGTGCATCATCCAAGCGGTTGCCGCATGCGCTTGCCGACACACAAGCTCTTAACAGTGATCGTGAATAAAAGCTCTGCTTGTGCCTTGACCTCAAAAAGGGGGGGCCTTGCACATGCTCTTGAGCATGCGCCCAAGCACACCCTTTGGAGCACCATTTTGCAGCTTGATGGCAAGCGCACGAGCGCTCACACACCCACACCCACACACACACACACACGTACGCACGCACGCACACGTGTAACCACATTTGCAAGAGCATCTGAGACACACACATATCTCTGCTTACATGACTTGTTTCCTCATGCGGGGCCTCGCTGGTTCGGCAGGAAGCCAGACGATGCCTGGAGGTGTCCGTTACGCGGCCTTTGACTTTGCATACAATGGCCGTGTTTCCTTGGCCCTATTGCCTTGCCTGGCGGCAATGGTGGCCCTTGCTGGCCGGTCCTGCCTTGTCACCCTTACCATAGGCGCCATGGTGGCCTACAGCATGGACACCCTGCAGGTCAGTCACTTACTTCCATTATTTGGAGGTGAGGATGGGTGGGCATATGCACATATGTGCTTGTGCGTGTCTGTGTGGCTGTGAGTGTGTGTGTGTGTGTGTGTGTGTGTGTGTGTGTGTGTGTGTGTGTGTGTGTGTGTGTGTGTGTGTGTGTGTGTGTGTGTGTGTGTGTGTGTGTGTGTGTGTGTGCGTGATAGTTCGCGTTTTCAATGGCGTTGCTGGTAAGACCGGAAAAGCACCTGGGTTTCTGGTCAATTTGTCAATGCTACTGGAGGTGAAATTGTGATTGTGCTTTTGAGCAATCTGAGAGCCTCTCCCTGTCAGTCAATTTGAAAGGACTGCCTGCTGGCATGGGCTAACAGGGTTGCAAGATGCTGGGTTTAATGGATGAATGGTTTTAAGCAGGCAGAAGTGCTTTTGCCTTGTTGCTGATCCATGCGGTTGAAGGTCTGAAAAAGGAAGAGGCAAGGAGATAAAATTCCCCGAGAATGCAAAAATGGTGAATGCATGGAAGGGAAAAGCCCTCCAGCCGCCATATTCTTGGGTGATGTCTGGCAGCCTTTCCCTTCTGCTGCTGCTTGCATGTGTGCAGTTCCGGGAGGGCGCTTTTGCCTGCAGCTGGTTCACCCTCGTGGCCACCCACACCGTGTTTGCCGTCAGCCTGTTTGCCTCTTCTGACGCGCCAATCTTCCTCCTGTCCTCCCTTTTTTTTGCTGCTGCGGGTGAGTGGCTTGCTGGCAGGAGTAAGAACCAGCAAATGAGTGACTCCCTTTGGCCCCTCTGTCCCCTGTATATTAGGCTAGCTTCTCCATGGTGGTTCAAGCTAGTCCTAGGTGATTCAAGGAGGAGACTCACAGCCCTTTGAGCTGATGTGTCTCCTGCCCCCTACATACCCTGGTATATGGTTGTAGGGAGTGCTTGCACAGCTGTCGTAACTTTTCTTTTCTTTTCTTTTTGTTACTCGAGTGGTTTGGGGCCCTTTCTCCCCTGCTTATGAGGCTGGCTCTATCATGCTGCTCGATCTTGTCTGCCCAATTTCTGCCTTGATCCACTCTGCTACTTCTTCCTACACACTTCACAATCGACCACAATGGTCAGTGGCGCTTGAACTCTTCTTTTCATACCAGTCAGCAGTGTGCAGGTGTCATTGGGCTTCCAGTAGCTTTTTGGTACAGCAACAGCAGCAGAGAGTATGGTTAGCTGTGACTTGTGGAAGTGGAAGACTCCCAGGGGCTCATGAGTGCTTGGAGGGGCTCATGGGTTTAGCATAAAACATGCATCCCAAATGTCACTGCAGCCCAAAGCGCGGCCTCCATTGCCCCTTGCACAGGGAGGGAAAACTTTGCACAGCTGCCCTTGCGAACGTGGGCAGCTGAGCTGTTTGCTCATCATGGTTGTTATCATACCAGGTCTTGCTTCAGCACCCCTTTGTTTGAGACTCTTGCTAGCTTGGGAACCTTTCCTTAACGCACGCGACCCTTTTGGCTGGCGTGGTCTTTTCCTTTCTTTTCTTGCCATGTCTTTCTGCAGGACCACTGCTTGCCCTCCGGACCATGTTCGGCTTAGGCTTGCTCCCTCCACTAAAGCTTACCCTTCCTTCCACTTGTGTGCAAGGAATGCAGAGCCCTTTGCACTCTTGTCTCGTATTTGTGTACGCACATTTCAAATGTGTGCGCTTGGCACAGCCCCTCAGCAGTACACCTACAGGCATGCCCTTTTGAATAATGTGTTTTCGTCCACAGGGGCGGCGGCGCTGGCAGGCATGTGGGCTTCGCTGCAGTTCAAATGGATCCACATGCAGGTGAGGCACCTGCAGGTTGAGCCTGCCATGGCCCTCCTTGTTCTATCATTGCCCCATGCCCTACTCTTTAGGCACGTTAGCTCAGTTGTGGCCTTGCTTGTTTGTTCTCATCATTGCTCCATGCACTGCACTCTCAAAGGCGACCTTTGGGTTGGGAGGGTAACTTCTGCTCAGCCTCATTTCATTGAGTATGCGTGAAGAGATTGTTTGTTCTGAGGTTAGCTACATATTGCATATTTTATTCGGCCATCCTACATGTTTAAATGCAACTTGTTGACCTGGACGAGCAGCATGTGGTTTGGTGGTTGCCTCAAGTTACCCATGTGAGCGTCTGAGCTTGCGGCTCACATGCTGCCCTTAACAACTACCGCTTCTCTTTTTGAACGTAGAGGTCCATCCATGTTCCCTTGTGCATACCCTTTTGCGGCTTTTCTTGGAGTTGCTTGAAAGGGAAAATGTTGATTGTTGCCGTTATGCTCAGCTGTCAGAGTTGCAATGGAGGCAAGCTGCTGGATTTTTCAGCAAGACTAAGAAGAGTAGCGGGTGTTTTGAAAGCTTGAAAGAGAGGAGAGTGTGTGTGCTCCCTGGTTTAAAGGGACCAAGACAAGGCCATTGGGAGCGAAGAAGTGGAAAGAGGACTGCAAGCAGATTGAACACTGATACACTTTCTGTATTTAAACTTCTTTCATTTCCGAGGACTTGCGGGTGCTCCCTCAACATATCTGGACCTGTATTTGTTGCATGCTTGCGTGGGTACTCCCTTACGTGATGTACCTGTCTTTGTTGCCTGCATTAATGCAAGTGCAAGCGTGCACTGCATCCAGAATCTTTTCAAATTTTAGGGAGCAAGTCCGCTCCAGATTCATCCAATCAAACCTGTCTGATCTCTTCCAATGCATCACGTCGCACATTTGCTTACACACACATACACAGCATCCGCCAATCGCGCTGCTATTTGAGCGCTGTGTACTCACTGCCTCCTTGCCAATGGCGGCCATGATGCACACGCTGGGCCTGGCCACCCTGGTGAGTGCTGCGACATGCAGCATTTTCTTTTTATTTCTCTTTATACTGAAAACACTTTTTTAGTGCTGTGATGCGTGGCGGTTTTCTCCCCCTTTCCTCACTTTTTGGAGTGCTGTGGCGTGCAGCAAGATTTTAAATGTTGCCACTAAGACAGGACTACACGATTCAGGTGTGTACAGGTGTGGTAGCAAGTAAACAAGGCGTCGGCAAGGCATGAAAAAGCTGTCCAGGAAAACCGCTGCTGCTGCGCTGTACGCATGAGATGTGTTGCCCTGAAATTCTGGATGGGATGACTGCCACTGCTCCTAATCCGTGTTGAAGAGCATCTGCCCCCTGAAGTGCCTTGTGCTGACACTTGAGCTGGCCCTTGGAATCACCAAGCATCCACTTTTTATTCCTCTTGTTGACGCCACTCATCTGCTCATCCTCACTCCCATCTTTACGTCCATGCTCGCACTGTGCCTCTACACTCACTGTCCCAGGTGCCGGTGTCAGTCCTGCCCTACTACCTAGCTGTCATCCTGGTCTGCCTGTACGCATGCCTGGGAGTGCCCCTCACATCATCCTTCCACAATGCGCGCGTGGGGGCACCTGCGTTGGGGGGTGGGGGCGAGGCTCGCAAGCAAGGGGAGGCAAGCTTGGCGCGGGTGCAGAGCAGGCTGGATGGGTTGCTGATGGCGCTGATCACGGTGTGTGGTCAGAGGTGTTGGGGGTTGTGGCATTGCGTGCGAAGCAATGACTGTGCGGGCATGGGAACATGGGTTGGGCTTAGGAGTTAGTCGGACGTACTGCTGATGGCGCTCATTTCAGTGCGCGGTGAGAAATGTTGTTGGATCTGTTGCTTGCAGTGGAAGCAGATGAGTGCCAGGGCTCCTTTTTAAAATGCACGGGGCCTACTAAGCCTGCGTTGTCTTTTCTATCTTTTCAAGGTTTCTGTGGGTGGGGCTGCGCAAAAGTAGAGTGGTGGTCTGCTCAGTTGAATTGAGAAATGTGGCAGCGGTGCTTTGTGAGAAGTGTTGTGGATGTATCTTGTCCCGATGAGTAATTACTAAGGAGCATGTGAGGGGCTGCTTCGTTCAATGCAGAAAGTGTGTAGTATGTCATGACAATGACTAGATCAGCACACATCCTCAGGGTATCAAGAAACGGGTGATGGATTCCTGCAGCGCATTAGTGGCATCCACGCATGTGCGTTTGCGCGTGTGCGTTCATGTGTGCGTACATGCGTGCGTATGTGTGTGGGGGGGTTGGGGGGGGGGTGCTGTGCACCCACACTCACACGTGCATGAGCACAAAGCTGGAACAAATGTTTAATTACATGGAGCACAGCTAATTGGTCTATTGGCATGGCTTGCAAAATTATGACATGCATAGCCATCCATGCAACCCTCATTGTCCATGCACAAAAATTTGCATGTGCACAGGGACATACACACACACATACATACATACATACATACATACATACATACATAAATACATACATACATACATACATACATACATACATACATGCACACACGTACATAGACACACATTCACATACACACACATACACACACTTACACACAAACACACACACATACATACATACATACATACATACATACATACATACATACATACATACATACACACGCAGGTGGGCCTTCCTCCTGCTCTGTACGCTGCCATCCACTGGGTTGTCCTGCTGCGCCATGCAGTCCACGTTTACAGCGTGCTGCTGCTGGGCAGTGCACCCCTGCTGCTGCTGTCCCTGATGCCACAGGGGCTTTGGTGGTTGCCGGGTGGCCCCAAGACTGTGCGCCGCCTCCGAGCGGTCATCGTGGTAAGTGCCATCGATGCTCGCAAAATGGTGGGCTCCAGGGCACTGAACGGCACCTGACATTGCCTGGAGGCCCTTATGGTTGTGCGCCGCCTCTGAGGGGTCATCGTGGAATGTGATATCGAATGCTCGCATATTGTTGGCTCCAGGGTGCTAATTACTAGCACCTGGGCATTGCCCGCAAGTCTAGAGACTGTGCGCTGCCTCTGAGGGGTCATCGTGGTGGAAGGGAGAAGAGAAGAGAGGAGAGGAGAGGGGAGGAAAGGGTTACATAGCTGTACCTCCTAGGAAGGCAGCTTAGCTGAAGCCAAGTAGGCATGAACAAAGAGGGTCTGTCATTCTGCCAAGGAGGCTCTCCCTCCGTGGAGGGGGCCTCTGTGGTTCGTTGCTGTTAAAAAAATGCTTTTCACAGAAGCATCCACTCCTCCTCACACTTTCATGGGAACTTCCCAAATAAATGATAGGTTAAAACAACGTGGCACGGCATGTCAGCATGACCCTGGGGGTCAGGAGCAGCCCAGTTTGGCTCGATGTCCGCTCCGTGCCCCTGACCCTCTCATTTTGATCATCGTTCCCCAATTGATCATCCTTCCTCTTTTAAAAGCATTGAGCCATCATCTTTGAGCAGTTATTGGCTGGCCTCCAGGTCATCCTGTTCCACTCCTTCAATCAGTTTCCTGGCCTGCTCCAATGCTAGCTATAAGCGCTACTTGGTGTACAAGAGGCCCCAGGCTGACCAGTTGCGTTTGCTAGCACAGGCTGTGAAGTGCATATACAGAAACATCAGAGCTGGGAAGCTCCTTGGGAAGCTCCTCAAAAGCGCCAGAAGCTAATGAAGTTGATGCTCCTTCTACTGCATCATGCTTGGCATCATTGGACACACAGCATCAGTTCTCAGCTCAGCTCAGCCCTTGAAATACAACGGGCACCAATGCAACTGTTCCCAAACAGGCACTCCTCAGTATCCTTTCTGAGCACTTCCTTCGGCATATATTTGGTTTGATGTGCATATTTTCTGTGCATTTCTGTGATGTTTGGGCTTTTCTTGGGGAATTCCTGATTGTTTTGGTGGCTTTCTCTGGCACGAAGGGCCTGTCTATTCCTGGGAAGCAGCTCGCTGGAAGCCTCCTAGAGCCTCTCCTCTACAAGGCTTTGCAGGAGTGCAGCCCAACCCTAGAAAAAGTCATCGCGATGGGTGCATGCACCCCATGTGGGCCTGCTTGTATGCTCCATGACGCATGGCAGGGTACATGCAGCCTGGCAGCCACTGACCTATTGCAATTGCCTTGGTCAGCACGTGGCCCTGGTTGGCACCTATGCATTGACTGGTTCTTTTTATAGGGGGAGACAGGCCGCGTGGATAGCTCATTTGTTGCTCTTTGGAACGCTGCCGTTGCCAGCACTGTATGTGGTAAGGTTGATATGGTCTCTGCCGGACATGCGCCGCTTAAAGGACATGCATGTTAAGGGAGAGGCCACAAACGTGAACCTCACATACCAGTTTGGAGCGTCCCACATTCACATTTCAGCTCAATGTCCAAGCTGTACTGCAGCCAACACACACACGCATACACACTTAGGGAGCACGCACACACTCTGTCTGCTTGCCTTGCGCAGGTGTTGGCGCTGTTCACCACCCTGCTGGGCCTGGAGGGCCGCGTCATCTTCTATTGCTTTGGCCAGTACATCAAGCTCAGCGCCCCCTGGAACTGGGTGGCGGTGACGGTGGCCCTGTATGGCTCAGCTGTCGTGGGGCTGGCCCATTACTTTGGCTTGCTGGGGGGTGTGGTCGACATCACAGTAGCAGGTCTGCAACATCCGCACCTCCATGCTTTACATCATTACTAATGATGCTCATGGAAATTTGCGGCCAAAGAGGGCCCAATTAGGCTCCCTTACTTCTTCTTTTGTCAGATGCTTTACCCTTTTCACCAAACCCTAGAAATAATGCTAGAGAACAGGCATGCCAGTCAAATCTGGCTCAAAAAGTAATCCTGCTAGCGAGCCAGGGAACTTCATTGCACGCAGCCAGAATTTGCCTTTCCTTTTCTGTCCCTTTTGTTCAGGAAGCCTGCTACTTCTTTGCGTACACGTGAGCACGCACGAGTCAGCATGCCAGCAACAATACACCCGCAACACCCATGTCAACCGTTTTCACGCATTGCGTGCATGTGCTCATTCAGCAACAACCTCTGTAGGAGGCTGCATGCTGCTTTGTCCTCATATTGCCACACTCTTGAGGCTTCACCATCAGCGCATAGGCTTCTGCTTAGGCACACGCGTGCGCGCACACACATGCACGTGCACAAACACACACACATACGGCCCTCACCTGCAGCCCTTGCTGTTCATTTTCACAACACAGGTAGCTGCTTGCTGCTGTGCACCACTGCTGGTGCACTTGCTGCTGGCGTGTCCTTTGCTTGGCTCCCTGCACCTTTGGTGGCAGCATGCGGACTGGCCCTGTTCTTTGACGAGGCAGGAGGCCTGCGCGAGTACATTGTGTTTGTGCTGGGGGCGTTTCTGACGGGTGAGTGTGAGGTGTGGTGAGCTTGTGTCTTCGGTGCTTGGAGAATGCGTGTGTACGTGTGTGTGCGTGTGTGCGTGTGTCTGTTTTGCATGTGCCCTGCTTGTTTGCTTGCAATGTTTGTGCATGTGCATTGTTACTTCTGCCAAAGCTATCCAGCTGTGCTGCAGGTGCATTGGCGCCCAGCTCTGCGATAGCCCACCCTTTTCTCAGCCACGTGCTGTCCAGGTGCGGCTCACAGCTCACTACTGCTCACTGCGCGCTGCTCACTGCTCACTGCTGCCCAAGGTGCTCCGACTCCTCACTGCTCCTTCGCCATGGTACCCAACACCTCTGGAGGTCAACCAAGTGAACACGTAAACCCTCACACAGATACACCCATGTGTACACACAAATTCATGCAGGTGCATCCTTGCGCAAATACACCCTCACCGCTTGCCTCGTGGCACGCTTGTGGCTGCAGGTGTTTGGTTTGTAAGCAGCCAGTTCTGGTTCCTGGACATCGCAATCAGTGGCCTGCATTTACACACGGTGTGCAAGCTGGCCCTGGCAGCCCTCCTGCCTGCCCTCATGGTTCCAGGCCTCATGTTTTCAGGAGCCCCGCGCAGCGCGCTGGGGGGACTGCTGATCCTCCAGGTGCGTGTTATGCATGCGTGTGTGTGTGTGTTCAGGGGCTGGTGTGTGTGGCATTTTTGTTAGGGCCTGATGTACTCGGAGCTTCTTTCTGTGCACTTATTGAGGGCCAACGCTGCTGTTGCATAGTGCTAGCTGGAGATGTGAGGTGCCCCACTGGCTTGGCCCTGCAAGACCAGCACAGAGTGCTGGAGCTCATGGCTTCCTGGAACAGGAACTCACCTGGATGCAGCAAGCAAGCACCCACCCCATTCACACAACCCAAACCTGCTTGTTCACGTGCTCGCACACATGCCACCCTTTGGCCATTGATTGGACACCCTTAACCCACGCCGACCCTTACCCGATCTAGACGCTGGAGGACATCTACCCCTCAGTGTGTTTCTCCTGCATGGGGTCTCTCAGGCCGGCCTCGTCGCTTTCCTGGAGGAGCAGCTATTCATGCCCTCACAAGCTGAGTTCCCCGGGGAGACCATGTACCCAAGTTGGCTGGTGCTGACCACCACCGCTGTCGGCATCATGGCTGCGCGGCGCCTGACCGCAGCTGGCCATATTGGGTCAGCTGACAGCTGGGTGCTTCACTGCATATATGCCTCCAAGGCGGCCATGCTGCTGCTGCCAGAGGCAGGCCTGGTGGGTAGGAAGGAAAAGGAACCAAAGGCTGGGCTGTCTTGGCTGCGCAGGCTGGGCTGTGTGCAAGCCAGCAGACTCTTTTGCATAGTAGCTGACAAGAACCCTGTGCTTGCTGACACCGTGCCAACAGTGGGTGGATTCAATCCATGCCTGCCTGACTCGCATCACCATCTTATCTGGCAATGTCCAAGCCAGTGTTTTTGAGCGTGGCAGAGAGTATGAGAGGCTCGGCATACTTGCTGGGTTGAGGAACTCCGCTCGGAGCAAAGGGGAAGGGAAGGGTCACATAACTGTCTCGGAGCAAAGGCGCTGCATGGCCTGCTTGCGATACTGCTTGGCTCCACAAGCACGTGCGCTGGAGCTCGCCAACACTTGCGCTTACAGATCTGCCACGCATGCGCGTCCGCCCTGACCAGGTGCTGCCCACCACCCTCCTGTCCCTCTCGGCCACCGCCCCTGTGTTCCTCTTCGGCGCTTTCAGTCCCAGCACAGGCAGTGTGGGAGTGTCCCCCACATACGTGCGCCGCGTACGGAGGCCTTTGTGGGTGGATGCGGTGCTGGCCAAGTGTGTCTTGCTGTCCGTGGCTCTGGCACGCTTTGCGGTGAGTGAGTGTGTTGTGTGTGGGCGCTGCATGTGGCTGTTGGACACTTCTGCGAAAGCGTCTTCGGGCCCGCTGGCCAAGAGCATGGTGCAATCTGTGGCAGGGGCGCATTTTATGTTAAGTGTGTGGTGCAATTCTTTGCAATGGTGCGCTTTATGGCGAGTTTGTTGGGTGTTGACATTGCATGTGGTTTGGCCTGCTGCTGGCTGAGTGTTTCTGTGCCATCCTTTGCAGGGGTGTCAAGTATGTAATGTTTTGACATTGCATGTGGTTTGGCCAGGAGCTGGCCGAGTGTGTGTTGCTATCTCTGGCAGGGGCGCGGCTTGCGCTAAGGGTGTTGGATGCTTGGCATCACGTGCAGTTTGGCATGAGGTGGAATGGCCAGGAGCTGCCCAAGTGTGTGTCGCTATCTTTGGCAGGTGCACGGCCTGCGTTCAGGGTGATGGGTTTTTGGCCAGGAGCTGGCAATAAGAATGTGGTGCCATCGGAGGCAGGAGTGGCCTTTGCAGTTGGTGCATTGCCTGCAGGTGATGGCATGCAGAAATGTGGTGGGGGCCTAGTTGACATGCTTACTTCAAAACCTTGGTGCATGCACCCTGTCGGCCTGCGTGACTCTCTCCACTCTTCTTCAGACTTGCAGCAACAAGTTCTGTGGCTGTTTCTGTTGCGTCTATGGCAATTCGTGCAGTGATTATTTGGGTTGTTAACAGGTGCAATGCGGAAGGATTGTGTGTCGCTGTTGTAGGGGAGGAGGTGTGTGTGGCAAACTCACAAGGGAGCGCGCTCAGTGCGCGCAGGCGTGTAGAACTGCAGGGTGATGTGGAGATTGTGCTTTCCTTGCTCCATTGTTTACCTGTCTACACAAGCACACTCGCGCACGCACATGCGCCCTCTATCTGCACCGACCTCAGTAGTTCCTTGGGGCATGGCCATCAACAGATTCCATCTTCCCTGTAACAGCCCCCTCCCCCCTCCTCTGTGTTCCTGCAGGTGTTTGACATTGTGCAGTTCCTGGTGTCTGCACGGCCGCCAGAGGGACTGCTGCTGGGCGCGCTGGTGCTTGTGCTCGCTGCAGCTTTGGCTCCCTTATTAGTTGGCGGCTACAGGGGCAACATGGTAGGGTCAGCATGATGGCACTAAGGTGGTCATGATGGCAATAGGGACAACGTGGTAGGGTCAAAAGGAAACATTAGGGGCCACATCTGCACCCTGCTGTGAGGCTGGCAAAGCTGCTGGGCAGTCATTCCTTAAGAGGCTTGCAATGCAGGTTGCAGCCTGGTCTTGTGTAGGTGCAGCAGGATGAATTCATGAGGGCGTGATGCAGTGTAAATTTGCGCTTGTGCGTAATCAAGGATTGAAACAGCCGTATACCCATACTGGCACAGTTTAGACACTTTTGCATGCCCACACACACACACACCCGCACACTTTCACCCCACCCTCCACACACCTCCGCAGGTCGTGCAGCGCTGCTTTGCGCTGCTGCTCATGACGGGCGTGCTGCTGATCGTGTTGCAGCCGCCGCTGCCTGTGCGCGGGGGTGCAAAGTGCCCGCAG
The DNA here is from genome assembly GCA_914767535.2 of Dunaliella primolecta. NCBI lineage: Eukaryota > Viridiplantae > Chlorophyta > Chlorophyceae > Chlamydomonadales > Dunaliellaceae > Dunaliella > Dunaliella primolecta. The sequence goes on along the minus strand of OU611755.1, from coordinate 4,909,225 downwards.
CTGCCACTGGCGCTGTGCCCACGCCTGTGGGATGAGAGGCACGTGCCTCTGCATGAGCCGGAGGATGTAGAGATCTGGGGGAGGGGGATGTCACGCGCGGACCACTGGCCAAGGTTGGTTGGAAGGCACTGCCTGCCTTTGCATGTATGTGTTTGTTTGAAAGGGGGGAGGGGTGAAAGATGTAGAGATCTGCATGAGCCAAAGGATGTAGAGTTCTGGGAGGGGTGTGTCGCATGCGGACCGCTGGCCATATGTGTGTGTGTGTGTGTTGGGTGTGGGTGTGGGTGTGGGTGTGGGTGTGGGTGTGGGTGTGTGGTGTGGGTGTGTGTTTGTGTGTTGGGTGTGTGTGTTGTGGGTGTTGTGTGTGGGTGTCGTGTGTGTGTTGTGTGTGTGTTGGAGGGGGGGCAGTTTGCACGCCCCAACTTGTACTGCAATTCTAATGTGGGCGGTGTCATGCGCTGCTCTGTCCAATGCTTGACTCTAGCTTGCTTTGCATTTCTCCCGTGGGCGGTGCCAGGTGCTTGTCCACTGCCCAGCATGTGCCGCATGTGTCCATTACTTTGCACGTGCTGCATCGGTTAAGCCATCAGAGCAGCAGGAGTGGGGCACAGAGCGTGTGAACACAAGAGTTGGCCAGGATCATGTATGCCTTCGTGACACAGGCGGCTGCTCCTGGTAGCTTTCCTGTGCTGATGCTTACTTGTTTATCCAAGCATGTTATTGCTTGTGCGTGTTACTGCTGTTGCCTGCACCATGCAGGTGGCTTCTTCTGGTTGCGTATGCTTGCTTATCTGAGCATCTTTTTGCTTGTGCTTACTTATCTTGCTCATCATGGCCTCCACCGCACAGGTGGCTGCTGCTGGTTGCTGTCATCCTAGGTGCTGGTTCGACCATCTTAGGGGGGCATAGCTCTGTATCGCGCTCTGCGTTGGCGCGCATAGGCCTGTCAGCAGTGATAGGCACGCTCGTGGGTCTGTACATCGCGCTGGAGGTCGTGCCGCATCAATTCATACTGCAGGTGTGTGTGTATGTGTGTGTGTGTTTGGATGTGTGTATGTGTATGTCATTTGGTCAGTGCCAGAGCTGGGCCCTTCCTCTTTGTGCTGGTAGGTGAGCCCTCACGCCTATCGGTTGGTGATCTGATACACCAGGCTGTGCTATAGATGAGCGCTCAGGTGCGTGCTGAGACTGGCCCGCAGGCTTGATCTGGTAGGTGAGCCCTGTAGCGCATTGGCTCACCAGGCTGTGCTGCAGGTGAGCACTTTGGCCTCTTTTGGCTTTTGGCCTGTTCTGCATGTCAGCCCTAAATTTGGTGCCACAGGTTGCAACCTGACCATGTGGTGCCACACAAAGCCATGCCATGCCATAATGTGCGCTCTGGGTGAGTCTTGATCCCAACACCTGCCCGTCCTCTTGCCGCCGCCTGGCGATGGTCTAACATCCAATGCTCTTCACCCTTCATGCCAACCTTGAGATGTGTCGAGACGAGCTGAAGCAATGAGGCTTGAAACGGATTCCAGAGCTTTCAATGAAAGCCACTGTCTTTGTGCTGTTGGCTCTGGACCACTGGTTCTCTCTGTGTGCCTCCTCAGGTGTAGCACGCTGTGGAGCTGGAAGCATAATTACCAGTGTCGGTTCCTGCAGGAAAATGATGGAAGATAAGGTCAAGCAGACCTTCTGCGGCACCTCATGTCTCTCTTACGTGAACCAGTGTGATGGGAGTGCGACACTGCCCACAAGCGCTTCCTTAACCTGCACCCCGTCAAGTCAAGGATGCTTGACTTTGATGCCTGCAAGCAAATTTCAGTCTCATGCTTCTGGCTGTTCTGCACCAAAGCTGGAGCAGCAGCAACCTTGCAGTGCAACACTTCCTATTTAATTTGAGCTACAAAGCTCTGGTCAGTGCAAGCCTTCTGACCTGTAACTGCTGGACTGACATTTGCTCTGCGCCACAGCTGGTTTAGCGTCTTTCTCACAGTGCAACACACCCATCTCTGGTCCAAGCTGCAAGGCTCTGGTAGTGCAAGCCTTGTGAGCTGTGCCTGCTGGACTGACATCTGCCTGACTTGCCTAACTGAATTGCCTGTCCTTTGCCTGGCCTGCTCGACGGACATTTGCCTACCTGTTCTTTGGCACACCAAAGGTAGCACCCTTTGACTGGGAATATCTGCCTGTTTGCTCTCTGAGTACATCGGAGGCTGTGCTAAGCACACCCAGGCGCACCTGAGGCTAGGTCTATCTGACTATCTTCTATTTGTGTGCACCATGTGCGCTGTATTTCCTGCTTATCATTCCTGCTTATCAAGGTTGTAACTGTTACACCAGAAGGAACCTCTCTGTTCTGCCATGTCCTTCCTTAAAAGCTGCTTTTGTTGTCCATGCAGTGCGGCGTTGTTGTCTGGTCCCTACGCACTTGACCTCTAGGCTCGCTTGGGCTCGAGGCTTTTGGGCTCAAGCTCGCTGGGGCGGCTAAGCGCTTGGGCGCAAGGCACTCGTCCTCTAGGCTTGCTTGGGCCCTAGGCATGCGCAAGTGGTCCTTGCATACAAGGAATTGCAGCATAGTAGGGATGAATGAGGCACTGGACACTTAGCCTCTGTTTTGTGGCTTGGTTGCTGCTGGTTGCAGTGGTGTGGATTATTTGCTGAGATGTGACGTGCAGGAAACTGGCAAGGCCCTCTGGCTGAGCTCTGTTTCCCTCTCACACTTTGTGTGCGGCTCATGATCATCCTGCATCGTACATTTTAGATGCAGCTCATGATCATTCTCTCCTTGATCCTACGTTTTGTGTGCAGCTCATGATCATCCTCTCCTGCATCGTGGTGCTGGCTTTCATCCTGCTGCTGCACCGACCACACAGCCGAGGGGTGCAAGCGCTGCCTGTGGTGGCTGCCTTGTGGGGAGGGCTCTGTGGACTGACATTGCTGCTCCAGGTGAGAGAAGCGTACGGCAGGGAAGGGATGTGTGGGTTCTTGTCATGGGATGATACACACAAGCGTCATGGGATGACATGCATGTGCGTCATGGGATGACACACACAAGCGTCATGGGATGACATGCATGTGCGTCATGGGATGATACACACAAGCGTCATGGGATGACATGCATGTGCGTCATGGGATGACACACGTAAGGGGGGTTGGGTACACAGGATCTGGCAGAGTGGCAGAGGGGGCCAAAGAGGCCCCTTGGAGTCGCTTTTTGGCCTCCAGGAGCTGAAGTAATGCATTTGACTTCCTTGGCACTCCTAACGTTCATATTGAGATGTTGGTGTGCGGCGTGTTAGGGGTTGTGGCAAGGGCATTTGGGCTGAAGATGCTGCTGCAAGTGAGTCGGAGGCCCCGCATGTTGCTTCCCTCCTTCACTGTCCTCAAACGCTTTGTAATTCAGGCACAGCTTGGTGTTAGCAAAATTTCTGAATTTTTAGTTGTATCAGAAAAAGGGTTGAAAGAATTTGCTTGGGCTGCCTGTTTATACAGCAGGAACAGTGCACAACCTGTCTCGAAATAATTTACCATGCCAGCGGTCCCTGATGTACTTAACGCCCACGGTCACTGGGTGCAAAAGTCAAAATTGGTGCATGATTGCGACTGTCCTATGCAGCAGGCCTTGCAGTCAGTGCTCTGGTATGTCAACCGCTTCTTCACAATGCCTAATTTCTGTGCAAAGTCGTGGGCCTGCGCATGCAAACACATTCATGCGTGCGAGCGCACACATACATACACACACGCATGCACTCGCATGCGTGCGCGCGCACATGCACACACCCACACCCACCCACACACACCCACACACACACACACCCACCCACACCCACCCACACCCACACCCACACACACTTGCTACACATGCACACTTATGCCTTTGCAGCTTGAGCTGCCCATGCCCAAGCTCTCTAGGGAAACGCTCCGGCTCTTTCCGGACTCTAGGTTCCAGGTGGGTCAAGTGCGCAACCCTCCACAAATGCACAGCACGATCTGCATCGTGAAGCTTGACAGACAGGTCCAAGCCTCACAGCTCAACTTGATCAGGGGAGGATGAGCGCGCATGGTTTAGCACACCGAGATGTTGCAGGGACAACAGGTGTTTCGAGCTGCATGCTCAGCTTTGCATTCCACCATATGCCTCGGCCTTGCCTGAGGATGCTTCCTCGACCCTTCATCTTCGTTTCTTTCCTTGAATGTAGCCTGGATTTTGATATATAGAGCATGCCCTTAACCAGCTCAAACGACAAGGGCTGGACCAACACCGTCGTGCTTAACGCGTCGTGCTACCAAACTTGCTCCTAAATTTCATGCCCACTCTGTTAAATATGCTCTCAGACTTGTTATTACTAGGTGTGCTATTGAAAACGATTATACTTCCCGCCGACAGGTTCTGGAGCAAGATGCTTGCAGTAGTACTGATGATCCCCACTAGCCCTTTTGTTCTGTAGCTTTGTGGTGGAGGGGACTTTGTGCTCTTTTGAGCCAACGTGTTTCTTTTTCCTGACTTAATGTAGGGAGAGTTTCTTCTGCCTCCGCAGCATTTTCTTTTGCTTTTTTAAACCTGGATTCAAGAGAGAGTTAAGTGTTGAGGACAGCTTCAGGATTGTTGCTGCACTTTGATGCTCAACCATGTTGGCTCCTGCTTGTCTCGTGCTGTGTTGCTGGGTCAGGTTTTCAGGGTCTGTCCCTTTTGCTGCCTTCCTTGCAATACAATGCTATCATTGGAGGATGGATGGCTCCCAAGTCTTGACGGACAAATCATAGTAACCACTGTGTGGCATATGGTGTTCCTTTAAGGCATGCCTCACTCCTGATGCACTCAAGCCAAAACGTTCCAGCTGAGCCACCCTCACTTCATGCATTCTATGCATGACCACACACACACACAAACACACACACACAATGTCTGCAGGTGGAGGATGAGCTGGTTCACTCCACCCGTGCTGCCCTGCTGACCGTGTTTGCTGCGCAAGCCATTCTTCTGGCGTTCGCACTCAAGCTGCGCCTGTCATCAGTCCTGAAGCAGCAGGACGTGCGCTTGTCCACCTGGCAAGGTGAGCACCACCTGGGATCCCGCAGAAGCCCTGTGGGATCACTTTGTCAATGCTGTTGACGCGTGGCTGATGAACTGGCATGGCAAGCAGCTCCCATTGATATTCCACTCAGATTTACATATGTTTGCTGGGGGCAGCTGTGCGCATTCCAATGCGTGAAATACGCATGTGTTGCACATATACCCATCTTCATGGAGCCATTTTGGGGAGGGAGGGTCTGGGGGTGGGGGAGGCCTGGGAGGGGGTCTCTCCCAACCACCCCCCAGCAACCCATCCTTCCACCCCAAGGCCTTATCAATGATACCAGCATGATGAAGATGTCCTAAAATCAGCCCATGGGCCTTGAGGGTTCAAGGGAAGGCTGACACAGGCTAGATACCATCACAGGTGCCGTCAAAGATGCTTAAGCAAGCAGGCTCCAGCCCTGCAAGAGGGAGTCCGGCTATGGATCGATGGTTAAGAGTCCAGGCCCTCCCCCTGCACACATCTTGTGTCCCTTGCGTCCCTTGCGCTGCGCACTGTGTCACACTCAAGCATATGGGAAATCCGCAAGCATCCCGCCACCTGACCTGCACTGATCCCTTGAGAAGCCAGACTGAGTGTGTCCAGGGAACAGGGACCTTATGCGTCACAAGGCACAGGAGGGACATTTTGTCTCACAGGGCACAGGAACCTTTTGCCTGAAAGGGCACAGCTTCGTATACTAAGAGCATCCATTCCCATGCTGCGCACACAGATGAGCAAGGGGGGGCATCGCTAGCACGTGGGCGCCGCCTCCCTGGGGATGACCTCTTCTGTGGTATTGTGCCCTCCGCCATGCTGGCGCGATTCGGGAGCATGCTGGGTCTGGATAGTTCCGGAGGGGGAGCATGTGGACTGCTGGTGCAGCGGCTCAAGCACAACGGTGGGTGTGGGTGTGCTGCTGGGTTGACTCGCTGGTGCGGTGTCTGGGGCATATTGGCGGGTGTGCTGTTGGGTCAGTCTGCTGGTGCAGCGGCTCAAGCACGATGGTGTGGGTGTGGGTTTGCTGTCAGGCTGATTTGGTGTTGCAGTGTCTTAGGCATAATGGTGTATGTGTGTGTGTGCGTGCGTGTGTGAGTGGTTGTTTTGTTGATACTGGTGGAGAAACCCAAGGAAAACACGGTGGGGAGCTGCGCTGCTTGCTTGATCTGCTGGTGTGTTGCCTCAGGCAACATGGTGGGTAAGTTACTGGTGGATTTCTGAGCTGGTGTTATAATGCCAAGAGGCCGGCAAACCCTCTGCCAGACCAGTTTTTGAGGCTGGATGGTGCGTGTATCTGAACAGAGCATGCTTTTGCTTGCACCACTGCAAGTGTGAGTCGGCATGCTGTTAGGTACACCTTCTGCATTTGCTTGCACCACTGCAAGTGTGAGTCGGCATGCTGTTAGGTACACCTTGTGCATTTGCTTGCACCACTGCAAGTGTGAGTCGGCATGCTGTTAGGTACACCTTGTGCATTTGCTTGCACCACTGCAAGTGTGAGTCGGCATGCTGTTAGGTACACCTTGTGCATTTGCTTGCACCACTGCAAGTGTGAGTCGGCATGCTGTTAGGTACACCTTGTGCATGGAGCATGAACATGCCCGCTTGATTGTGCTGGCCCACTTGAAGCACCTTCTTCTGGGCTCTCTCTTTGTGCACATACAAGGCAAGCATTAAAGACGCTGCCCACCCCCTCGAGCCCTCTTCTCCAGAAATGGCTTGCACTGGCAGCATTTGTGTGTCACTCCTCCCTCGGGCTGCAAGGTCCTCTGTCCTCCATTTCCATGCTGCTCACAATCTCCATAAGAAGACGGACCACCCCTCATCGCAAAGTCTCTTTGTCTACCTGCTCTGTCCAGTATGCGCACTCCTCTCTTCTTTATGGAGGGCCCTGCTGCTGTTTGCACATGCCCCACTTTTTACTTCATGCATCCCTTTTTTGAATTATAGCCTCCCATCACCATATCTCCACACTGTTCAAACGCAGGGCTGGAGTGGCTGCCAACCATGGGCCATAGCCAGACCCTCTTAGCTTACCTCTTGCTGGCTTCTAGCTTAGTTTAGGCTAGGGCTGTGAGCCTGGGTGGTGAGGCCCTAGCCAGCTCGTTAGTTAAGCAATCTCACCTTAACGCACGCGGCCGTACCTGGGTTACATTATCTCCTCTTTTTTTTCAGCCACCAATCATCTTATACCCACACTGTTCCAACGCAGGGCTGGTGTGGCTGCCTACCGTGGGCAATATTCTTACCTTGGTGGCGTTTGGGCTGTGTGTGTTCCTCAATGCCAGCATAACAGGTGCGTGCATGACCGGTGTTCCTTGGTTACCTTGATGGCGTTTGGGCTGTGTGTGCGTTCCTCAATGCCAGCATAACAGGCGCGTGCACAATCAGTACTCCCCAGTGCAGGTAGGACGTCATCGTGCCTTTTTTCTTGCAAATGTCCGTCTAGGGGCTAGTGCTCATGTGTGTGTGTGCACAAATGCTTGGACAGGTGCAAGCGTGCGCGCACACACATACACACACATACACACACAGGTGGTGCTCCAGAGGCCATCTTCATGATGGCCCCGCTGCTGCTCATGCTCAGCCAGGATCCCCTGCTGCTGCCAGGCCTCACCGCTCCTCGTCGATACTTTGTGCCTACCGTTGCGGTAAGTTTTTAGGGGCCTGAGCCTGGAAGCACATGTTCCATTTCACCGTCATGTCATAACGTGAAGATGAAATGAAATATGCATTTTTCGGTGCCTCAAGGCATGCTGCTGCTGCTGCGGCAGCTGGGTCATAGGGGGTGGGGACGTAGACTGCATGTGACATTGTTTACCCATGCATCGTTTTGTTTATGAAATGAAAAGGTGAAACTGCTTGTGCTCCTGCAAGGCCCTCATAACCACAGCCGCAGCTGCACGCAGCAACCAAGCCGCCGCGCAGGCAACACAAACCAGCACGTTCACACGCAGAGCGCAAGAAACACTACAGCAAGGCCTCCCCAAGGCAGGCAGGCAGGCAGGCAGGCTTACAATCCGTTCTGCCATCCACCCACCCATTTGTTGCTGCACTTGTTTGATTGCCCCCCCTCTGCTCCCTCCCAACCTTGTTACCCTGCAGGTGTGCGCCTACCTAGCCCTCACCGCCACCACCCTGGCTGCCCATTCCAGCACACGCCCTAACGAGCTGCTCACAGGAGGGCCCGCAGGCGGCTCACATGCGTTTGTGCCACTGCTGCCGTCCGGGCGCAAAGTGTGGGCAGCGGTGGTGCAGGAGGTGGTGCTGGTGGCGCTCACGCTGCCCAGCCAGGCCACGCTGCTGACGTACCTGTGGACCCAGAAGGTGTGCTTTTGTGGGGAGGGAGGTTTTGTGTGTGTGAAAGGGGGGTGTAGGGTGTGGGTGTGGGTGTACGTTTGGGTGGGGTGATGGAAATTAAAGGGCAGCGAAGTCTGAACAGGGCTGCCCTGTCAAATCAATTGTCCAGTCTGGTTTGCCAGGAGCAATCCTGCAGCCACCCTGCCAGACAATGGACCATGAGCGTCCTCATTTTACTTGAAGGCATGCTCTGCTGCTGTGCGCCAAGGCGCTGAGGCGTCTGTTGATTGACACAAAGATGAGAACGCAATTGGGTCCCCTCCTGCCATTCAAACCTTCAACCTGCAAATGTTGTTGGCGCACTCTTACATTCGTGAGGACCCATATGCCTCACGACAAAATCTATAGTACTATTGGCATTTCCAAGTCTGACCTCCTAGTCATGTCATTTTTCCAGTTTTAAGGCGTGAGTCAGCAAGTTGTGGTGAGAGGGGTGTCTGGATGCTCCTTTTGCATGGGTCAGGGAAATCTAAGCCCTGAACCATGTCGTGCAGAATTCATTGTTGGTGTCCTCAAGACTCCTGCATGCTCTTGAGTGCGATGGAAATCATCCAACACATCCCCATGTGTCTCACAACAAACCCACTTGTTTGGGCAGCACTGCATTTGGACACTGTATATAGACGCCTATCTTACGCCTTCCATACTTGTTTGAAAACAACTGTGTTTGGACACTAAATATTGACACCTATTCACGCCTTCCCCACTTGTTTGAGAACCAATGCTGTGTACATCAGTCCTCAGAATTCTGCTACAGCTCTATGCACAAGCTTGCATGTAAGTACCATACAGACCAGTGATCATTACGCAATATATATCTCTTTTCGAGGGCTGCGTGGTGCGTAATGGGGATTTTCAGGGGGGTGCGAACTGGTGCGGAATGAGGAAATTATTCTGTTGAAGCAGGGTGCGAACTGGTGCGGAATGGGAAAAATAAATAGCTGAAAAAAAGATCCCCCCCCCCCCCGAAGGCAATGGACAAGTTTGTGCATCGTGTAGATGGACAGACGAGGGATGCGAACAGGAAGGAGGAGGCCAAGCAGTCGAAGAATGCGTGCATGGCGAGCAAGGGCCAAGCACTGCAGCAGAAGCGGAAGAGGAAGAGCAGAAAGCAAAGAAGGCTCAGCGAAAGGAGGACAGGGACTGGACGGCCTCGCAAAGCTGTCGGTCCCTTGTAGCAGGCCACAGCCCCTCCTGTGCAGCCACAGCAAAGTGAGACCAGAACAGCACAGAGGAAGAGCAGGAGCAGCAAGCCTGCAGTGTGCGTGTGGCCAGGACAGCTCAAGCGCAACTGGTGGAGGCCCCACCTCATCAGGGACATCCTGTGGGCTGTGCAGCACTGCAGAAGCTACAGGGGAGGAGTGGGAGGACATTTAAATGCTTGAAGATTGGCTGTTGGGGCAAAATGCTGAATTTGAAGCTTTAAAACAGCAAGAAGAGCGATGCTAGCTATTGTCCCATCAATGAACAGACTCTACTTAATCTGTGTCGGCACTACATGAGGTGCTGTTTGCTTGGCTTTGTGCTTTCATCAAAAGCAGCAACCTTGGATCAAACAGTCTTCCTGAACCCATTAGCTGCATGGATAGCAAACAGCTCACATTAATTTCTTATTCAGCTGCTGTATTACAGCCACAGAGCAACTGCTGAGCTTGTTAGTGCATGGCGCCATGCATGGTGAAGGCTGCAAAAAAATCAAGTTGCTTGGACTTGCTGGAGGGTGCATAATGGGGGGGCAAAATGATTGAAATTTCTGTTCAGGCTTTCCTTGAGGGTGCGTAATCCAGCATGTGTATTGCTGATAATAATTGGGCAGGCTTTCCTGGAAGGTGCGGAATGAGGCATGCGTAATGCCAAAAAAAACTTTGAGCAGGGTGCGTACTGGTGCGTGATGGAGAAATTCAATTGCTGAAAAAAGGGGGTGCGAATTGGTCACGGGTCTGTACGGCAAGTCATCCAAATTGTTTTCGGGGGAACTGCTCTTGAGGGGAGTAATTTATCCAGTCACAGAGACCATAGTATAGAATGCCAATCAATTACGCCCTTGTCAAGTCAGGCCAATCATGTCTCAAAGCTTCAAACACTCATGCTACTTTTCTTTATGTTGTGGCTCAAAACAACTGCTGCCTAGCTGCAACTTCTGCCCACACGAGGATTCCTTTTCCGCTTGCATGTGTTTTCCTTGTGAGAGTTCCTTGCAGGATGCACTGGAAACAAAACTTGATGAAATGTAAAAGTGGGCGCCCTCACACGCGCACGCACACACACACACACACACACACACACACACACACACACACACACACACACACACACACACACACACACACACACACACATACGCACATACACACACACACTTTGTAGGCCGTTCCTGTCATGACCTTGCTGGTGTGGGCCCCACTGAACCTCCTGCCTCTGCTCTTGTCTAGCCAGCCTGCCGCCCAATACCTTAGTGGATTGTGCCTTATTAGCGCTGTTGCACAATTCTTCAGCATGCGCCACCAGAAGCATGTCGGCAGCAAAGTGGTATGATCCTCAATAAGCATGCCTCGGATCTTTGGAAGCAGCTCGAAAGCCCACCTGCAAGCCTTTCTAGTCTTGTCGAGATCTCCCTTATTTCTTGTACACTCTGTTTGCCTACCAATAAGCTCGGACACACGATTTTGCGTGTGATTATTTTTGTGCTTTCTATGGAAGCAATTTGTTTTGCTGGCTCTTCAAGGGAGAAAGGTTATGGACTTCCAAGAAGGTAAACATCGCAGAGACAGTGAGGTAAGGTTACATCGCTATATCCACCTACAAGGGCAGCTAAGTGGAAACACTGAGGCCTGTAACCAGACCTGCCCAGAAACAGTGACAACTTGTTTGAAACACTTCTTTAAGAAAACTCCTTTCTTGGAGACAACATAGGCAGCAGAGCTACTCCCTTAAAAAATCAAGGAATCACAACAGGAAAGCCTGCAACCCAAGATACTAGGCTGGAGAGATGAATAAAGGAAAAGAGTTTTCTTGGGCCCAAGTCATGGAAAGTCATCTTAGGATAGGATAGGATAAGGTTACATAGCTGTATCTGCCTACAAGGGCAGCTTAGCTGAAGCAAAAAAGGTGCCTATAACCAAACCAAACTTGTGTATAAATGAAAATCATCTTAGGCAGAGGATCCTCTTCAGGTAACAGGATACAGAGAGAGAACCCTCCTCCACCATCAAGTAAGGACTGGAAGACTGAGCTGCACTGGTTAACACGAAGAAGCCATCAGTCAAAACGCATGACTGCTAGGTTAAAGTAAGAAAGAAAGCATCAGAAAGGCATTTCAGAAAATAATAGTAGTTCAGGCGGAATTGCGGAAGAGGCATTCCAAAGTAGAAATGACTCACTGAATCACCCTGGCAGGCGTGATTGCAGTAGTTGTAGTTCAGGCGTATTTGCAGAGGTTGTAGGGAAGCCATTAGGGATATTTTAGGAATATCATATTCCTAATGATTGGCATAAGAAGTCGCAGTAAGGTAAGTTTACATCGCTATATATCCGCCTACAAGGGCAACTGAGCAGGAACACTGAGGCCTGTAACCAGACCAGGCCAGAAAAGCGCTCAACTCACAAAACTTGGACTGGAAATAAGAGATAACAAAATTATGTTTGTTGCGGTCTGGTGTACCTAAAAACACGAAGTAGATTATGCTCACATGTTTGGTTAAAGTTGTTAGATCAGGTAAAAACTCCAAACATTTGATTAAAAGTGTGATGCAGCAGGTGGATCGTAAGCATTCATCCCAAATATGCCCATGCAGTGCTCCATGTTCCCTGGAATAGTAAGCCATGTTTGGCATTCAGATGGAAGGAGACACTTGTTCCTCCTCCATAGGCACACTAGCTAGCCTGGATGACATCAACTACCAGTTGATGATCCAGTAGTACTGGATATCCCTAGGTAATTCCCAAGTGGGAATCAGAGAAATGGAGGCCCATCCCCAGAACCTGGATTCCCAAGCACGTGTCCCCGAGAAGTCCCCTACCTCCTGTGAGGGCCCCATGTCGCTTTAATTGCCTGTGCTATCTTGCGTGCTCGAGCTCGGCTGTCTTGGTCTGTGCTTGCTTCTTGTCCTTTCTTCACAGGTTCTCTTGTGTTCTGCCCTGGTGCTGCTGCCCCTGCTGCTGGGGGAGGATGGTGCTGGTGCTGAGTGGTGGGGGGCTGGTGTGCTCAAAGTAAAGAGAATTAACATTATGTAAGCAACAATGCAGCATAGAGTTCTTTGTAAATGGAAAAATCACTGCCAGGACCGGCTCATGTAACCCAAAACTAGAAGGGGGAAGAAAAAGATGATCAGTGTTAGAATGAGGAGCACACACAGAAAGGTTTGAAGATAATATGTTAGTACTTGACTGCGGCAATCAGAAAGGCAAGGGGGCACTCAGTGTAAAAAGGGGGACTATTTGTCCAACTCAGAAAGCCATGATGTAATCAAATAAGTCATTAAAGGATTACTTCTCTTAACTGCTCACAACATCTTGAATGCATGAGCCCAGCATCAGTAAGGACTGGAAGAGACATGTGTTTCTCATGGTACTTTGAACGTACCATGCAACACCTGTGCTGGGGACACCTCGATGGGGACACCTCGACCAGGGGTCCCCGAAAATACAGGGGATTGAGGATTGTGCATGGTTAAGCAGTGTTTACCGATTGCGTAGCTTTTCCTTCTCTTGTTACTTTTCCTTTCTGTACTTCAATTTGCCCACAATTCACCTCTGTGAGACGTTTCAGCTGAAAGCAAGAACAACTATTAATGGAAAAGAAGAAAGGACTATGCAAGCCACTAGCAAGCCGGCAAGGGTGTTGCTAGAGAGGGCAGGTGAAATTTCACAGCGCTGTGACAACAAGCTCATCTTTTGGAGCCTTGTGCTTCTGACGACCCTTGTGGCCCACACTAGCCTTCAAAGGAACGAAGAGACTGCACCAGCCAAAGGATTTGGGTGCATCACTAATCTCTATTAGGGAGGGGAAGGTTACCTAACTAGCAAGCCGACAAAAGTTTCTCAAAGGGTCCCGAAACCTAACTAGACACAGCTAGCCAGAGGAAACTCTCCCTACATCAATTAAGAAAAGAATTGTGGGGATCTGAAGGGTTACTGGAAGCACCCGGGCATGCGTAAACAAAATGGGCATGAAGCTTACACGCAAGCTTGATAGCTTGTTGATGTTTGAGGCCCATTCTTTTAGTTGATCCAAGTCCCACGAGCACCCGGGAGGATTGTGTGTAACGTCACAGTTTTTTCGCTCAGGGATGTTACTCATGTCTCCAGCGCAACAGGAGCGATCCTGATCTTCGCGCGCCTGCCTGACTTCCATGCAAGTCCACTAACATTCTTGCATAGGTCAGCATGCTGCCGCTGTGCCACCTCCAACAAGACATCATGATGATCACTAAAATGGGAAACAACGTTGAGGGAGTCAATCAAAGGATCAGTGTTGTAATGCTGCCATTTTCTTTCAAGAAGTTTCTTTTCTACACCCTAAGCATGGATGTTGGGAGAATTTCCTCTGGTCCAGAGGCGTCCTCATCAAAACCATTCTTAAGACGCTTCAGGCCCATCTTGAACAAGTAATGCCCATAATTCGTAAATAATCCGTTCTGGAAATTAAATACGGACCGCGTTTCCACTGGGACCGGAAAATTGATTTGGCGGACCGGGAAATAAAAAGTCGTTTCCACTCGGCGGTCCGGGAAATTCCTCGGTGGACCGGGAAAATGAATTTCCCGGTAGATGAATTTCCCAGACCGGGGAATTTATATGCGGACCCCCCCCCCTTGCATATAAATTCAGGCGGACCGGGAAATTCAAATGCATCCAGAAGACCCCAAATGCTTTGGAAAACTTAATGACCGCGTTTCCACTGGGCCCTGTCCGGGAAATTCAAAAACAATTTCCCGGTCCGTGATTCAATTCCCCGGTCTACCGGGAAAAGAATTTCCCGGTCAGTTGTTTCCAGTGGACATCTGTACCGGGGAATTCCCTTGTCACTTGAGAGCCCTTAGACATGTTTACAATGGTGAATGAAGTTAATATTAAGTTTTCCAAAGCATTTGGGGTCTTCTGGAGGCATTTGAATTTCCCGGTCCGCCTGAATTTATATGCAAGGGGGGGGGGGGGGGTCCGCATATAAATTCCCCGGTCCGGGAAATTCATCTACCGGGAAATTCGTTTTCCCGGTCCGCCGAGGAATTTCCCGGACCGCCCAGTGGAAACAACTTTTTATTTCCCGGTCCGCCAAATCATTTTCCGGTCCCAGTGGAAACGCGGTCAATATTAACTTCATTCACCATTGTAAACATGTCTAAGGGCTCTCAAGTGGCAAGGGAATTCCCCGGTACAGATGTCCACTGGAAACAACTGACCGGGAAATTGAATCACGGACCGGGAAATTGTTTTGAATTTCCCGGACAGGGCCCAGTGGAAACGCGGTCACGGTATCACGTAATATGTTGGAACACCACGGTAATGGCGACGGAGGTGGAAATTTCCTGGGGAGAGGGCAGGAACTTTTTAGCATAGTACAAGCCGAAAATTAAATTTTGTACGCTACCTGATCAAAAGAAACCAGTCAAAGTTGTTATGCCGTAAATTCGAGTTTGGTGTCTTTCTCCTCAGAGATTAAAGGTTTTGGGCTTGTTTGAATTAGTCTGACCATCAATCTGTCCATCTTGCCGTGAAATCGTCCAGCACATGAAGAACGCCTTTGTGTAAGTCATGAAAAAACAATCGCGTGCAGAAGCACACACACACACACACACACACACGCACACGCACACGCACACGCACACGCACACGCACACGCACACGCACGCGCACACGCACACGCACGCGCACGCGCACGCGCACGCACACACACACACACACACACACACACACACACACACACACACACACACACACACACACACACACGCACGCACGCACGCGCACACACACACACACACACACACACACACACACACACACACACACACACACACACACACACACACACACACACACACACACACACACACACACACACGTACATATACACACATACGCACACACATAAACACAAACACACATAAACACACACACACAAGTGCGCACCCACACATGCATGCAAACACTCATGCAAACAGAATAATGCACTCAGCACTATCGGCACAGCTTGCTTGAGCTCATCCACTAGCACTCTGTTATCCCCACGTACATAGGTATGGGACCCTGCAAGCAAAGGGTGTCTGTCAAGCCTTGCTCAAGCGCGTCCCTGCCAGCAAACCTGCCTCCATCACTGGCTACAGCAGATTTAAAGTGAAGAATGCTGTCTTCCCAGCCATTGTGCCAGACAAGCCCGACAAGATTGTGCAGGGCATGGTGAGAACTTGGGTGTAAATGGCCATGATCTGAAGTTGGAAAGAGCGCTGGAGGTGCTCAATCACATTGACTTCCAACAGGCATAGCATAGCCAAGACTATTATGTGTTCCTGCTTCGCGACTTCCCAGGTTCTGTTCGACCTGACACCCCACGAGCAGCACATCCTGGATGTCTGTGAGTGTTAGCATACTCCATTCAGTCAGGTCACCAAGCAACTAAGTACTCTTGCGCACGCATCCAGGGTGTAAGGGACAGCACCTCTCAATCAAGCAATGTTTGTGGTACATTTCATGCATCCATGAGCTGTAGATCAGGATGCCTGTATCTGACCTTGGCTCCTTGTCAGCACCCTCGAGTTTTGACCTGGCTTACTTCTAAGCCTTTTCCCCTCCCTTGGTTCACAGATGAGGCTGAGGAGTACTACAAGACATCTGTTCAAGCCCTTGTTCAGGTCCGTGAGCTGCTCTTTGTCAGAATGAGATGTGTGATGCAAACAGTTTGAAGTTCTTTCAATCGGCCTCCATGGAGGCCAGTGAGAGCAAAGTAAGCAAGCAATGTCAATAAGTAGATGGCTGGGTAAATCACCGCACCAATTCTTCCACATTGGGGCTCACAAATGACCCATACTTATGCAGGGAGAGCTAGTCCCTGCGGATGTGTATGTATTCAAAGATGAATACAGGTATGTGTGGTAGCATTCGCTTGTCAGCCTGTAACTGTTCTCCTGGTATTTATACCAGTCATTTTTTACTGACTGGTCCTCCATGACTGACATTTTTTAGGCCTGCCTGCTTGATGGCACTTGACAGCACTTATGCAAAGCCCGTTTGATGGCCCTTGACTGCACTCATACAAAGCCTGTGAGATGGCACTTAACTGCACTTCATTAAAAGCCTGGTCGTGCGTCTTGCATGTGCACCTTGCATGTCCATCTCATATGCCCACAAGCCTGATGAAAAAGATCCCTCATTTCCCAGCCCCACTCAGCTTGACTTCAATAGCGCTGCTCATCCTGCTGTTCCATCTATGCTCGTGGTTTGCCTGCGCACCGCCCACGCCTCCCGCCTCACACATTGGAGCAAATCTTGTGCCTGCTGTGCACAGAAAGCAGCTGTTGCCAGAAGAGTGGGATTACGCGGTGTGGAAGGAGCAGCATCTGGCCAAGTGGCTCAGTCGATGTAAGCAATGCCTGTCTGGGAGTGAGCAAGTGGAAGTGGGCAATGATGTCTTGTGAGCAATGGTGTGTGTCCTCCTGACTGCATGTGTCCCCCTCAGGACCCAGCTGGAAATGGGGAGCGGCGATTGGGACTATGAGCACTTCCTCAATCACGAGCTAGAGCCATACTTGGCCATGACAAAGGAGTTCATGGCTGAGGAGTTCGGGGATAGATGAGGGGGGCCATGCAAATGTATGTCTGCACGTGTATCAGCACGCAAAATTGTTTGGTGTGTTTGTGTTTGTGGATAGACATGTTTGAATGCATCACGCTCTGCAGCAAAGTTGTTTTGTGCGTCATTGTTTGTGCATGGGCATGCCTGAACGTATCACACTCTGTCGGCACGCAAAACTGTTTTGTATGTCTGTTTACGGACAAGCATGCCTGAATGCATCAAACTCTGCAGCAAAATTGTTTTGTGCGTCAGTATTTGCGGATGGGCATGCCTGAACGCATCAAACTCTGCAGCAAAGTTGTTTTGTGCGTGGCATTTGTGGATGGGCATGCCTGAACGCATCACACTCTGTCAGCACATAAAACCATTATGCTGCCATCCATCCTGCAATGCGAGGCTAGAAATTGGTCAGGCCTGTAGAGTACAATTATTTGCATGCGCAACTTTCTCATCGGCAGTACATCCCATGGTCTTATAGCCATATTTGAAGCCTTTTGCTCACCCTAGCCCTCCAATTCAAATCCTTCCTGTGTTGTTTGATGCATTGCAGTGGCGCCCGGGAATGCTCACCCAGACATGGACGACTGCGCTGATCTTGAACCAGGGGCAGCAAAGTAAAAACAAGGCTGCTCCCTTGCCTAGAGCACATGTAACACAAATACACTATATCGTACACTTAAGTATCCGCAATGCATAGCAATGCATTAATGCTAAGTGATTGCAAGGCAGCACTCCACAAAAGAGCCTTCTGTCTTGTGTGGCCTTGTATTTGTTTAGGGGTCCTGCCTTATGCTCTTTACTGTGGACCTGCTCTGAGGTTGAACCAGGAGCAACTAAGTGGACACAAAACTGCTCGTTCTAAGAGTCTTATTTGTCTAGAACAAGCTTGTACTTCAAGTGCTTACCTTCGTCCCTTGTAGGATGCACGGTCAGGTTGGAGATGGGATCCAGCTTGCTGCCGTGTGCCTACA
Organism: Dunaliella primolecta; assembly: GCA_914767535.2. Classification (NCBI taxonomy): domain Eukaryota; kingdom Viridiplantae; phylum Chlorophyta; class Chlorophyceae; order Chlamydomonadales; family Dunaliellaceae; genus Dunaliella; species Dunaliella primolecta. The sequence goes on along the minus strand of OU611755.1, from coordinate 4,891,061 downwards.
ATTCGCAATTTAGGGTACGCAGGACTTCCTGATGGCTCTTTGTGCATGCTGCATTCCCTCTTTCATTCTTTGCTACCCTTGCCAGTGAAGTTTTTTTGTGTGTTATATGTTGCATGTTGCAACCTTCCTCAAAAAAGAAAAACACGTGCAGTGAGAAGAATCACTACATCAATTAAGGAAGAGGATACATGTTGGCTCAAAGAGCTGTGGGACGGTCTCCCTCACCAGAGGGTAAGAGGGAAGCTAGTGTGGGTCTGGTGGGTTTCTGGAAGCTTGCAGCCCCAGGGCACCAGAGTTCTGTTGAGCATTTTTGATTTCAATGGCATGTCTGGTAGAGGTAAGATTTTGCGCATATTGCACAGGGTGGGCGTGGAGCTTTTGTACAAGCTTGATAGCCCTTTGCGGGTCAATCCCTAGTTTTCTGAACTGATCCAGGGATCCTAAAGGAGCAGTATGGATAGTCCCACCCACAACCGGGAGGATTGTGTGGAGAGTGATCTCGGCACCTTAAGAGATTTTTTTTAAGAGAGATTTTACATGGGGGGACCTTCATCCAGACTGTTCAGCTGATCGGCCTGTGACTGGTCCTCGCCAGTCAACATAACGTCCATAAGCTCAGAAACAAACGAGAAAAGCTTGTTGTTGTGTTGCAAGAGGAAATCAGAAACATCCTGGACTTTGGCTTGTTGTAATTAAGGATGCTCCATTGAAAAATCACCAGAGAAGCAGTTGAACAGGTAAGCGTACTTTCTTCTCAAAGCACAAACATCTGCGTCTCTGCACGTCAAAAGGGCACGAGCCTCATCTTGAATCTCATCACAAGGACAACAATCACACAAAAGAGCGTTCCGAGTATCCCAAGCCGCTGTCTCCACCTTCAGTGTGTGTGCCCTAAGTCTGAAACGGCTAACATTCCTCATGACATGTTGAGACAAATCCAAATGCATGTGCCTTGGTAAACGGGCAGGGGCACGCACATTGTGATCAAAAGGCACTGCAAAAAGAGACTGGTAAGTTGCCAGCTTCAAGTTACTATATGTGTCTCGCGGGTTCACTCCCTCAACATCTCTCCACACTGCCCGCAACCTGTGTCAAAGGTCATTGCAAGGGTTTACAAGGGTTTACAATGGTGGCCTACAGCCCGAGACTCTGGCTGATCGGTCGCTGGTGAAACATGCTCAACCAGCATCAGATTTGAGACCTAGTTTGAAACCAATTGACATGTTTGAAATCAGATGTGAAACACCAAAATCAAGACAAGAGAGAGCGCCTGAAACTCCGAGTTTGAGCACCAAGTTTAATCTGTGACAGGAGATACAAGAGGCAATGAGACGTTCAGGACGCAGTTCCACGGAAGCTCTGGCACACACTCAAGTGGAGGTTCACCCCAACAGAAGGCTGGACAGCACACTCAACGGAAAGGCCACAGGCTGCTGTCAATGTCCCAGCCTGTCTGCTCAGAGCTCTGGCACACCCAAAATGCGGCACAGACAGAGGGGCCTTGTAAGCACACACATGCGGGCCTCACCATAAAGACTTCTGAGGCAGACACAGCAAGGACTGAGGCATGGACTGCCAGCGACGGTGATGCACATGCAAACACGCATGCCTGGCCCTAGCACACGTCTGCGAAAGACCACAGGCCACAGCACAGCATGCCCAGACAGGCGGTGACCACACGCGAGCACACACTGAGCCATACCCTTGCAGGGTCTGACCTTGGTGCACTGAGTCCACCAAAAGCTCGCATGGGCCTACACTCCTCCCATCAAACTGCCCCCATGCATCAACAGCACAGCCACAAGAGGTCACGCTCCCGAACCCACCAATCTAATCGAAGTGCAAAGGCCGCACCGAGTCGTTTGAGGGGCGGCGAGGGGGGGCATTCATTTTCTGGTCCTCTGGAGTCACTTCTAAATCGCGTCCCATTGCCCCCTCCACCGCCTCGCCGCCTGCGTCTGCTACTCTCTGCAGCTGCTTCTTGGCCCAGGCCTTCGCACGCTTCTGTTGCCGAGGAGTTGGGGCGGGGTCCTGCTGTTGGTCCTGCTGCCAGCGTGAGGGTTTGCCGCTGCATGCAAGCGCATGCAAGCGTTGCCCGGGGGAGCGACCACGAGGAGGTACCCCACGCTGGACTTTCGTGCCCCCCCAAAGGTCATTGGTAAACTCTTGAATAGGGATAGGAGTGCCCTGCCGCACAGCTTGCGCAAAGGAATCACAGCGCCGTAGGCCTTAAAAAGCATCTTGAAGTCGTTTGCACAGATCACTGCAGTTCACTGTGTTGTTGCTCTGAAGCTTCTAGCTAGGTTCTAGCTGGGTTCACATTAACTCCCCTCTCATCTTCTGGTGAGGGAGGCTCACGGCTCTTTGAGCCAATGTGTCTCTCTTTCCTGAATTGATGTAGGGAGAGTTTTCTCTGCCTACGTAGTTTTTTCTTGTTCTTTTTCTTCTAGCTGGGCAGTTATCCTTGATCATTTGTGATTTAGCTTCCTGGAACAAAGGATTCCGCGGGCAGTAAGAACACCTCCATGAATGAAGGAAAAGGAGACCGTGTGACACTGGAGGCTACAGTAGCAAAGGCATCCAGTCGAAACAACTGACTGCTGGCCTGCTCATGGAAACATAGAAGTCCATAAAGAACAAGATACAGTTTGTTCTTGTTTTGATTCATGAAAGTGAACATATTAAAGGTTTATACATGGTGGGTAGGATAGGATAGGATAGGATAGGGTTTCTACATGGTGAGTAGAAGACAGGTATGGAACCGTTCGGGAAGAGGCACTGGAGAGCGGAAGGGTTGCAAAGGGTTACAAGAGGTAAAGGCCTCAGTCAAGACCGTCTTGACTGAGGCCTTTACCCATGACGTTTGATTGCTAGCCTGTTCATAAATGCACATGAGATCATGAAGGGAAAAAGGAGAGTGATTGAAGAGGAACAGAGAACAAGGAAGCCTACTTCAGCCGAAGAAAGCAGACGCGGGGGTCACCGGTGTGTACGTTTGAATTGAGCATGCTGTTCATCCTGCACATCATCTTGGGAACCGCAAAGGTCACAGGTAGGAGAAATGTCATCATTCCAAGTAGCTTGCTCAACTTTGAGTGTGCGGACGCGAAAGCGAAATCGGGCCACACTGCGCACAATGTGTTTGGGCAAATCCAGCTACAAGGGTTGCAAGGGGTTGGCCTACTAGGGCTGTAGTACAACCCTAGAATCTGGCTGATCGGCTGCTGGTGAAACATTCTCATCCAGCATCAAAAATTGAAACCAATTCTGACAAAAAATTTTGAAAGTCTGTACGGGTCTTAATTTAGAAAAGCATTGACCTCGAAATCAGTCACAATGTGAAAGCTCACCAAGAAAGGAATAAAATCAGTGTTGGGAAGCTGGGCAAAAGAATGTAATGGTTTAAAAAAATCAATGAACAGGTCCTTGTATTTTCTGCGCAGCTCACACAACTTAAAAGCAATTGCATTAGAAAAGAACATGTTTCTCGTCCTGGACTTCAGCACATCCACACTCATCGCAAATATTTGAACCACCCAACCATTTACAGGACTCGACCGTCAAGCAGTGGGCACGGAGATGATTGGGGAGCTGACACTGTTGTAAGTGGTTCCACAATTTGTCTTGAGGAACTACACAATCAACTGCTCTCCTTCTCCAAATAGAGCAGGTGCAGATAAGCATGGCATGGACAGCTGCCCTCAAAGCACACACTATCAGCCTGATTTCTGAGGAAGCCGCTCTGCACACCACCGGCCCTGTGGGCATGCACCCCGCTTGTCCAGCAGGAGCGTTCCTCACATTCCTTATCAACAACCAAGCCCCATTGGTAGCTGCCCTGAATGCACTTCTAGCAAGAAAAGAAAAAGAAAAGAAAAGAAAAGAAAAAAGAAAAGAAAAAGAAAAGAAAAGAAAAAGAAAAGAAAAGAAAAGAAAAAGAACAGAAAAGAAAAGGAAAGAAAAAGAAAAAGTAAAGAAAAAATACTTAGGCAGAAGGATCTCTATGGGACAGCATTAGCAGAGGGGTGGAGTCTGCTCTTGCAGCTGCGCACAGGGTGGCTCAGAAGTTTGCTGCGCGCTGGACTGGTGACTCAGGAGATACTGCTCGAGATATGGCAGTACCCCCGGGGCAGAACAACCTGCCTCCTGGACAAGTTTTCTGTCAAGGTGCTGAATCTGGGTGGATGCCTAAACCTGATGCAATGGAACTGCATGATGCAGCTGCCCTGTACCCTATTGCATGTGAGCATGTGTGTCAGCTGAACGCTAGGACATCCCCTGGTTTTAATGCTATTGCTGCCCCATTCATCAAGTACGCTGAAAAGCGGGCTCCAGCAAGAAATGGTAGGGGCACAGATAAATGTTCTGGCTCCTTATATGGCGCGTTTCATAGCTGCCATGTTGGAGCAGGCTGAGGTTCCTCCTTGCTGGAAAATGGCTGAAGTAACTCTATAAGAAGGGCTCTGTGCTGGATTTAGGGTATTATCGCATGCTCGCAGTTAGTGGCACCTTGTGTCACACAGCCTACAGTAGGCTGTATGCTAATGTTCTCAGGGAGATGGTCACTGGTTGGCACCAAAAACAAATTCCATACATTCAGTTTGGCCTATATCCTGGCCACAACACTTTGCAGCCCATATTCATTTTGTGGCACTTGAAGCGTGCGTATTTTGCAGCACTTACAGCATGCTGCTCAAGTCAAGCACCCAATTGCATCTTCAAGACTGCATGCAGCATTGATCGTTTTGAGCAGGCATAAGATACAATTGCTAGGGAAGCACTCTAGACTCAGCTACAACGCGTCCGTATGCCTATTTGCCTGCTGGCTATCATTAAAAGCATGTATGCAAATGATGAGTACGTCTTGGTGGATGGCTGCAAGCGAGTACCCATTTGCCCTCATCTTGGAGTTGAGCAAGGCTGCCCACTTTCCCCCTTGTTGTTTTCCTTGTGCATCAATGACGTGGATTGCTTGGCAGAAAATGTGCAAGGGGCTATTACAGGGACTAGTGATATGCGAGTCACGCACATGCTGTATGCAGATGAAAGAAAAGAAAAAGAAAAACTACGTAGGCAGAGGAAACTCTCCCTACATCAATTAAGGAAAAAGAGACACATTGGCTCAGAAGAGCCGTGAGCCTCCTCCACCACAAAGCTACAAAGAAGAAAGCTAATGGGGATCTTTAGGGTTACTGGAAGCACCCGACTCCAGAACCTGGCTGTGAGAAGCATCATTTTCCATGCAGATGATTTATGCCTAACCAGTAATGTGCCTGATCAGCTCCAACTGAAGCTTGATAGGCTGCATGTATATGCTCAGCAGAAAGAACTGGTGACGAATGTGGCTAAGCCTGAGATTGTGCACTTTAATCCAAGTGGCGATAATGTGCCAGTTTTTGCTCTAGGTGGAGGTCTCTGGGCTCGTGCAGATTCCTTTAAGTTTTTAGGCATGCTCTTTACATAGCAACGCAACCTGCAGGCCACTGCTGAGCATATGTGTGCCCCTTCCTTGACTGGTTGTAGACGAATCAGGCAATTTGCATCTGAGCACCATTTGATGGACGAAGGCTTATGCTCTCCCTGCTAGCATGTATGCTTGCCAAAACTGGGGGCACTAGATGTAAGAAAGAAGGAGCTGAAATGGACTGTCCTTTGCAGACTGCGCACCTGTGCTTATCAAAGCGTATCCATGGTTTTAAGCGAACCACACCTAACTGGTCTGTGCTGCGGGTATGTGGGCATGACCTTTCACAGTTCTCTTGACTTCATGCAGCAGTAAGGTTCTACAACGCTTTACTGCGCAGCAATAGCACAATACTCAGCAAGGTGCTGCACGCTGGTGTTGATATTAGCAGTTTTTCTCATAAAGGCTGGACCTCAAGAATTTTTGGCTGCTTGCACGGGCTTGAACAGGTGCAACACGTTTACTCGTACTGATTGTGTTCGTTCTAGCTAGCCTTTAGTCATGAAGGAGTTAGTTGTTGATTTGAGAAAGGGCTGAGAGGTCTGTGGAATGCTGATGCCTTGGCAGAGCATGGTGAGCACATGAACAAATTAGCTAAACATCATCAATGGGTGGCACTTCCTTTGAAACCTTTGTCTGTTCATGGCGCACCCTTTTCTGTCCTTAGAAAGAAAAGAGAGACTACGTAGGCAGAGAAAACTCTCCCTACATCAGTTAAGGAAAAGGAAGCTTTGGCTCAGAAGCACCGTGAATCCCCTCCACCACAAAGCTATAATTAGAAAAAGCTAATGGGAATATGGAGGATTAATGGGAGCACCCGGCTCCAGAACCTGGCTGTGAGAAGTCTTTTTGTTTTCAATAGCACAATTAGTGGCAAAAAGCTCGTGGGCAGACTGAACCGAATGGGCATGAAGTTTGTGAGCAAGCTTAATGGCACGTTGATGGTCCAGTCCCAGTTGTCTAAAATGGTTCAAGGTATGATTAGTATAGCAGGTCCCACCAACACCCAGAAGGATAGTGTGGAGAGTCACAACTTAAGCACTAATGAGTTTGCTGAGGTCTGTATGCTGCCGCTGTGCCGCCTCTAACTGTTGTCCAGGCCTCGTGTCTTCACAGTACTTAATTTCAATCAAGTGCACGTGCCGCTGGTTTACATTCAGTTGGTGGGGCTGTCTCACGCGGTTGGCTGTTGTGGTCCTCTGTGTTGGGTTGTTTCTGCTACGTAATGCATGGTGTGAGCGGGTGGAAGAAGGAGAAGAAGGAGTGGGTTTGGCTTTATAGGGAGTAATCAGTATAGCATCAGGACAACCAGATGTGAGTTAAGACCTCTTAGGAAATTTTCTAGGAAAGAGGTAAAGGGGTATAAATTCTGTTTGATGCATGTGCAGGGATTTGGAGGTTGTGCTGCGCCAGCCTATCATCACTCCCTATGTCCGTGTTAACCAAGCCTGCTCCCCAAGGGCTTTTGCTTAGAGCTTTGATGATCATTCTTCCAGCAACATTGTGGCGTTCAGTTTTCATGTTGGAAATGATGTGGTTTTGGCAGCCTGAAAGCATGTGGAGTGCGCTGTCTAATTGATGACAGCCTGGGAGAGGGCAGAATGGGATAGTGGACCTTTTGAAGCGCAATGCATGTTTTTGTTTATAGAGGGTGCCCGTGCGATACTGTAAAACGGTGCGCTTCATAGGTGAGGATATACAAGGCATGTTTCTAAAGGCATTGCTGTTTTCCTTGTTAACACAAAGTAATAAGCTCTGATAGTAAGAGTAGTAGCCTGTTTTGGGGTTGGCATATCCAAGCCTGTGTTTAGTGCCACTGCACAGTGCATATGAGACTTAAAAGCATTTTGAAAATTGGGGAGGCTGGTGAATTTAGGATTGGGTGCAGAAGCTGTGAATGTATCGGCAGTGGGCTTTCTTTTTCCCTCCTTGGCTGACCAAAAATAAATGAGAAAATGGATTTCCGCCGGAGCCTGCTCTAGGGATCCCAGTATCAGCCTCGTTATCATTGGCTTGACTTGCTTGATATTTAGCAACAGCATCTGCACATGTGTTACCAGCAATGCCGTGAGATTTTACTTTACAGACACAAATACTGGTCTGTGAGCTGCTAATGAGGGTAGGTATGATTTTCAGGACGTCCCCTTGAATTGTTTGTCCCTAGGTATTTGCATCTCGATTCAGGCAAGCACAAGCTGAGAAACATAGCGCGCTTTAATTTACAAGCTCAGACCCTGAAATTGAGACATCACTGTGGCAGGAGCACACATCTGAATGTGACAGACGTGACCAAGGAGGACTCCAAGATGAAAAACATGCCATGTTCCATGAACACTTCTTGTGGTCCCATGTGTTCTCACAGGACTTTTGCACATCTGTTCCCTGACTTCCCCTCTTATCATAGAACTTTTCTGAACGAGTCAGGTGCTTTTTACCATACTCAAGCTAGTTCTGAGGATGTATTTCATTTCTTGCAGAAGCAAACTGATGGGACTCAACAATTTATTTCCAAACTCATAGATTTTCTGTGTGGCTGGAACAGTAGAGCAGGCCAAGTTGGTGCTTGAAGCAGCTAAACTACCTGGCTGAAGGTCAAATCTCATTGTAACAATGTATCAGCATGCCTGAAATGCAGTGATTGAGTTTCATGTTTTTTGCACTTGTTCTCCAGATCAGACTGATTTGGTTACAGGCACCTTCTTTGCTTCAGCTAAGCCGCCCTAGTAGGAAGGCATAGCTTTGTTGACCATTCCCTTCCTTACCTCTTGTAGTTGAAGGAAGGTAAATTCATGATTTTGTTATCTCTCCTTTCCAGTCCAAGTGAGTTGAGCACTTTTTGGCCAGGTCTGGTTATAGGCCTCAGTGTTTCCGCTCAGCTGTCCTTGTAGGTGGACACAGCGATGTAACCTTATCTTATCTTAGCTTGAACTATGTACAACAGTGTGCTGTTCATCAAATTTTCTGAACATTTGTCCACTCCAAGTGATTTGTCTCTTTTTCTGGCCCGGTGTGGTAACATGCCTCAGTGTTCCCATCTAGCTGCCCACGTAGGTGGATATAGCGATTTAATTTTACCTGACCTCTATTCCTTATTTGATGCGGGGAGTGTGTTTCATTTCCCACATACTTTTCTTCTTTTCTTATAACCTAGCTGTGTCTAGTTTAGGTTTGAGGGCCCGTTGGTGAGGCCCTTGCTAGCTTGCTAGTTAGGAAACCTTGCCTTCAGGCATGGGAGAGATTTAATGAACCAGGCTGATGTGCTTGGATTAGCCAAGTTCGTGCCTGCATGCCTGAAATGCTGTGACTGAGCTTTAGTATTGCTTTTAGATTGGACTGGTTGTGTTACAGGCACGTGCTACCTCTCTACCTACGTCAAGATATTCCTCATAAATTATTACGCAGTGTTTCATGCTTACGCCTTTCCGGTCACAACCTTCGGGTGGAAACTCAACGGCATCATGGAAATAGTGCCCATACGAGCTTAGAATTTGCAACAATTGTGATTGGCACACTGTTCAAGACGAAGAGCACGTCATCCTGGATTGCCCATCTCAGAATTTGACAGAACTGCGCACTTAGTTCCAGCACCTATTTAGCTCTGCACCCCCAAGCAGTGCATCACGCCTTAGAGACTTCATGAACCAGGCTGATGTCCTAGGATCAGCCAAGTTTGTGTCTGCTTGCCTGAAATGCTGTGACTGAGCTTCTAGCTATTTTTGTTTTAGATTGGACTGGTTTGGTTACAGGCACGTTTTGCTTCAGCTAAGCTGCCCCCGCAGGCAGGTACAGCTATGTAACCCTTTCGTCTCCTTTCAGGCACAGGGGCTTTTTTTGCTGTCATATTTTTTCTTCTCTTTTCTAAATGTGCACTTATTGGCAAAAAACAATAGCTGGTTGAGTCAAAGCGGGGGAAAAAATGGTTAGAACCCCGTGCTGCAGTAAGACCTGCGGCTTTTCAGTTGTCAGCGATAAGCGGAATCAAATAAAACACAAGTTTGCATCGGAATGGTTCATAACATGCTGAAAGGAGATCTGGCATGCTGGTCTGCCAGGTCACTGAGGTGGCTGCTACCTGACCCTGAAGATCCATCAAAGTGGAAAAGACGGAATGCATGCATGGACCCCTGCAAGCTGTTTCAAAGGCTCAGCCTCGCCTTCTTCTTGTGCAGCAGCGGTGTCTGTTTCTTGCGTGAACTTCTGAGCCCTGCCTGTTCCTGCCCCTCTCTGATTGCATTTACGATGGCACCACCATTCGACTTGAGAGGCCCTGGGGTCTTGGCCTTGCGCTTACGCTCTGCCGCGACAATTGCATGCCCATTTGGAGTGGCAGGCTGCTGCTGCTCTTGCTGCTGCTGCTGTTGCTGCTGCTTCTGCTTTTTCTTGGTGCTCCCCACAGCAGGTAGTTGCAAAGCCTCCTCCGTTGAAGACCGCCTTTTCCTGGCAGAGTTACCCACCTGATGTTGTTGCTGCTGCTGCTGCTGCTGCTGCTGCTGCTGCTGACTATTTGGTGTTGCAATGCTTCCCTTGAGAGGCGCAGGGCTGGCTTTCCTGATTAATGAGTGCGCCTGATGCTCCTCCTCCTCCTCCTCCTGTTCTTCTTGCTTCTCCTGCTTCCCCCTTAACAAAGACACGCCCTGCTCAGCGCCTATCACGCCTTCCCTCAAGCGTTTGCTTGCACTGCCAGCCTTTTTCTTACTGGCGGCAGGATGGCTTGGGCTAACGGCTTGAGTTTGATGCTGTGACCTGTGATAGATGTGCAGGTGGCAACAGCAAGGCTTGTACTTGATGCTGCAAATTGTGAAACGAAAGCAGATCATGGCGCACGCCCAGTCTCAAGACCAATAAAGGCAAAGTGCACACTAGGTTTTGGGGGTGTGTATGCTTCAGGGCATGACTGTGGTGCTGGTACGAGCCATGCATCAGAACATCTACATTGCTCAGGCCTGCACACCTTGCAAACAGAAACTGTGCCCCAACTTCCTACACGACTGGAGTCGTGCCATGCCGTGCCTAGCCTCTAGCAGAACTTTCTTAAATCCTGCCCTACCTGCTCACGGTGCCATACCTGGCCTCATGAAAGGCTCTTGTGGTTCCTGCCTTACCTGCTCATGACACCATGCCCGGCATCTAGCAAGGCTTTGGCAAGTCGCGTGGAGGTCCCCTTTGCCGCTTGCTTCACCACCTCCCCAGTAGGTCCTAGCAGCCGCCACCCATGCACATTGCTGCAAGGAGAGGGCAAGCGTAAATACGTACAATGACAGTGTGTGAGCTTCTGTGCATGAGAGCCTTGTGTGGATTGGCTCAAGCAGAAAAGGTAAAGATCACACCTGCTGGTGACACATGAAAGATTGGAACCAAACTTTTTTTGTAGCATGAGCAATCAAAAGATAAGCATTAGAATACTTGTATGTAACAGGACACCTCAATTACCTTAATCAAACCACCTTTCATATCAAGCCACCTACTTGTGCTCTTAATCCCACCCCTTTTGTATCAGGGCTTCCTGACATACCAATCCCTGAGCCACCCAAGGCAATTGAAAATTACAGGACTCCCCAAACTTGCTCATTTGCACACATGCTTTTCACACACATTTGCACCCATACCCTTTATACACATTTGCAAACAAGCCCTTTTTAGACGTTCACATGCATGCCCTTCAGGAAGCAAGTCCGGTTCAGAAGTGCAAGCAAGCAGCGTGGTCCACGCACCTGGCCACAACTTGGAGAGCATAGGCCCTGGACATTAGCTCTTGAACCCACAGGACCAAAGCGTCAGGATTTGTCTGCACATGCTCAGGGGCCTGGTTGGTTGCCGCAAAGTGGGCGCACAACTCTTGTGCTAGGACAATTCTGCATTGTGAGATGATTGATTTGTTGCAGTAAAGCGGGAGTACAGGTTTTGTGCTCAAGCATCTCTGCATCATGAGGTGGTTGGCTAGTTGCAGTGCTATTGCGCTAGGATAACACTGCATGGTGAGGTGATTGGATAGACCAGCAGGGACAAATGACAAGGCTTAGTGGTTGATGCTGCATTGGAGCACAGGCTTGACAGCCAAGGCTTTCAAACATTCATGCATTGTGACAGCAGATGTAGCATTCCTATGTTGCAACCATGTTTGCTTCACATGGCATGCAAGCATTGCCCAGAGCTGTTCCTTTAACAAAAGAAGGCTGCAGTATGCAAGAAAATGACGCACAGGAATGCACGCCTGCACAAATGAGCATCGGAAAAACCCAAAAACGAACCTTACATCCAAAATCTTATCATCAGGTCAAGCTCCTGAAACTTGTGTGCCCCGCACCTTTCTGGGTGCTTGTCGTTCAGCCGGAGTGCTGCGAAGTGCAGAAACCGCTGAGGCTCCAAGAGCGCCCGGCAATGCCCACATGCAAACTGCATTGAGTAAGAAAGGCACGCCTTGGCTGGTGGCTACTCTGGCCCATAAAGGTGTGCTACCATTAAAACGCTTTGTTTTCCAGTGCGCTATATTCTTCTACAAGTATGCATACAGTCTTCCTCGCAAGGACATGCATTTGTGCATCTTGTGATTTTAAGTGTATTTGTGCGTATGCATGTGCGCACACGCATGTGTGTGTGTGTGTGTGTGTGTGTGTGTGTGTGTGTGTGTGTGTGTGTGTGTGTGTGTGTGTGTACACGCGTGATAGCATCTGCCTGTGAGAGTGTGAAATTGATAAGCAGCATCTCATGTACATCAGCACAACAGAAATCGGCAATCCATGGCCTCTCTAATAGATTAAAGACTCACCCCTGCTCCAGTCAGCTTGATGGTTTTGCTGGTGAAATCCAGCCGATTGAAAATGGTGAACCGAAGCGTGTGTGCTTCGTCATCCTGCGTGCTGCTGCTCACAGATGGGTCTCCGGCTGCCTCACAGATGCAACACCTGCTATTAGACTGGGCTTGCCGTGCTGCTGCTATCAAGTACTGTTTTAGAGCCTCCCTCTCAGCCTTCCCTGTATGCAAGTCGCAGGAGAGGCATGTGAAGCATAACTCTACAGGATGTAATGGCAGAGAGTTATAGCACAACAGCAACTAAAACTGAGCAATTGTGTTCAACCAAGCACCTTCTGTTTGTGCGAGTCCCCATAGATCCTCCACATCATATCCATGCGGCACACTCGACGGCACCAGGTTGGGGCAAAGCCCTTGTATGGCCTCAGCCTGCAGTAGCACAAGTGCATGTGCAGTGTAACCTGCTTGGTGTGCATGTCCAGGAACTAAGAGCTAGGGCAGATAGAGTAGAGCGGCAGGAGTAGAAATCTACCTCTTGCTGCAAGTCCTTCACCGAAATAGCCATCAAATTTTATTAAACCAAAATTATTAACTGGGTCTCTCTCCTCAAGCATTGTTCGTTGAACTTTGATTGACTGTGCATTTGGTTAATTCTCTTCGATGTGTGGCTGGAATGTCTATGTGTTATTAAAAATAGTTGCAACTACTCCTTGTCAACACTTTTCCAGCTGAACCAATTGCCGCAGTGTTACATAGCTCATGTCCCTCAGCAGGGTTTCCAGGTTTTCCAGGTTGCTTGCTGGCTTCAGTGGGGCTTCAGCAGTGGGCGCAGGTGCTTATGGGGCCCACAAATTTAAGCCTAAGGACCAACATTACAGGTCAGGACAAATGCACGCACATATGTGCATATATGCGCACTTACAAACTGCATTTTATACAGGGGTGTGCTCTTCGCTTGTATTTGGTTTTTTGTGGTCTCAGGTTCCAATCAGGGCACACAGCATTGCAAAACGCATTCCCATGTCGTGTCACAACTGTCGTTGGCTCAGCTGCTGTATTACTGGACCATTTTGAAATGAGAGGAGACTGGAAACAAGGCCTGCTTCACATTGCGCAGCATTGTCTACCAGCGGGCCAATCAATATCATTTGATTCACAGCTTCCTCCTTGGTATGGCACCTCTGGCAAGGTGATGCTGGTGGAAGTAGAAATCAAGCAATTTGAGCAGTTGAAATTGGAAAAGGTTTTGTGGCAGCTTATTCATAGACACCTTCCACCCTATTCTCACAGATATCCAGTTCCTGTAGCTTCCCTGGCAACCCTCGGGATAATTGGCTTCTCGGGCAGGTGAATTTGTGCATACAACAATGTCTAGAATTGTTCCCTTGCAAAATTGGTGACGACTAAGCTGTTTGAAAAATTAAGGCAGGCCCTGGAACTTGTTACTGCTATGCTTGCTCGTACGCATTTAATTTAGCAAGCCAACGCCAAAATCTGATGCAACAATTCCGGTATGCAAGCCCACTGGCCTTTAATGGGTGTTAATCTGGACGAACAGCTGGTTGCATATTTTAAGCTGGTTGCATATATCAAGTCAAATGGGAATTCAATTGCATGCCTGGCCTTCTTTTCTTTCTGCACAGTTGCTATGTGGTGGCATTGACAGAGGACAGGACATGGTCAGCTGGGGCACCATTTGGAGGCATGGCACTCATTGCAGCCTGGCTTGCTTTTGCGTTGTAATTCAACTACAGCAGTCTGGTGGGGGGTCACATGGTCCTTTGTACCAAGGTGGCCCCTTGTTTTTACTGGATTAGGGGATATTCCACTACCTGACTTTTCCTTCCTCTTGCTGCAAGCGTTTGCAGCAAGCAAGGAGATTTGTTTTGCATGAATGTGCACGCTTGGACTTCTAGGAGCACTCCTGAAGTGCTGTGACCAATTGTAAGCTTCTCATGCTATCACATCATATTGATGGAATTCTCACGTATTTTTGGGAGAACTCGTATAAGCCCAGCCTGGGCCCCAGTTTGGTAGCAGCAGACGATAACAGCGCATTTGAGCTACCTGTCCAAGCTTTGTCTGGTGTATCATTTGAAGTTGCCACATTGTTGTTGGCAGGACCATCATTTTTGTAACTCATTGTTGGGCAGATTTTGGCACCCAGCAAAGCGGACTCTGTACATTCATGACTCCCACGTTGCGCTGCAGCTCCTATTCATCCCTTAATCGATTGCTTCAAATGAAAGCCTGTAGTAATAATATGGGCATTGAGACGTATGTTACGTGCTCTGCATTTTGAAGTGCAATTGGGCACTTTCTGTGGCCAGCTTTGTTTTGAATTGTCTTTTCTTTCCTTTTTCTTTTGGGCTGAACCCTGCCTTGCCTCCATCATGCATTAGATAACCAGCTCCAAGCGCATCCTCCTTTTCATGGCAATGTATTTCCGCTTTGCTCATTTATGCCCCATTTCCAGGCTTGCTGGTTGCTCTGTTTAAAGTGTGTTTTGCGATTACTGCTCCAGCAAATCGTTTCTTCACTTGTAGCTGACTGTTGCGACAGCAGTGTAAGGCAGCTTAATAAAAAGCTAGATCTAAAAGGGCTCAGCATTTGTTTACTTGTGGCTGGCAGGGATGCTTCGCATTTGTTTACTTGTGGCTAGCAGAGAGCAAAGAGCAAGGCGAGGCGGTCAACTTACAGGTTATTTCACATGTTTTGTGGACCTTGCTTGCCGTCTTGTGGGTACTCAATGTCTTTTCCTGATGCTGCTGGGCCAGCAGTGCTGACATGCAAGGAAGTGTGGCCTGCGCTGCCACAAGCCGAGTTTATAAAAGGACTGCTTTAATGGTTACAATGGTTACAATGGGGGGTGACCTTCAGCCAGGCCGTTTGGCTGATCGGCTTGTGGCTGGTCTCTGCCAGCCAAAAATAAATCCATAAGCTCAGACACAAAAAAGAAAAGCTTTGCATTTCGCTGATGAAGGAACTGATAAACAAATTGAGAGCTCACTTGATGCAGTAAAAAAGGGTTGCGTCTCAAGAATATCCTGGAAGTAAGGTTCAAAAAGCACTTGATACTTGCGGCGCAGAGAACAAACGTGTTCATCAGTACAGTTAAAAAGGACATGTGCTTCATCTTGAGTTTGGTTGCAAGGACACCTGTCACACACAGAGGTACCATCTTCCTGCCAAACAGCCGATTCAACTTTCAAAGTATGAGCACGAAGCCGGAACCTGCTAACATTACGCATAACTTGCTTAGGCAAATCCAAAAAAAGATACCAAGGCAGGGGTGCATAGGTTTGGCGAGCGTTGGCAAGCAAAAGGAGTAGCAAACCAAGCTTGGTAAGTAGCTGGTTTGTTGTTGTTTTCCCTTGGATCCACTGACTCAGCTTCTCTCCAAACTCCTTGCAATCTGTACCTCAAGTCTGCACTAAAATCATTCATGGAAATGGCACCTCCTGACCTCACAGCCTGCTCAAAAATTTCAGAACCACGCAAACCTTGGAAGGCTTGAATTAACTGCGCTGTCCAGCACTCGTCATCCTTAGGTTGTAACTTCAAATCGGCTTGCATAACACGGCGTAAAGTACTACTATTTGTACCAAGCATGCTGTTGTACAGCTTGACTGCAGCTCTAAACCAATAGTACTGCAGTGGTTGATGCCCACATTCTCTCAAAACAGCCCAGTTAGTGGTAGTTCGCTTCACACCCAAGGTGCCTTTCAAGAAATTCAAATGCAAAGTTTGCAGAGCACTAGAGAACTCTTTGCCTGCCTGCATGAAACCTGTACCCCACACCTGACTCGCGTACAAACCAGCTGGAATAACATACGTCTTTGCAAGCCACAAGGAAGCATGCGACCTATCTGCAAGTGTGTGCTCACGTACAAAACGACGAATCCTATAAGCAGATGTAAGCATAGCACGAGCTGCATTTTCTGCCGATTTAGCCATGTTCAAGGTCCTGTAAAACATCATGCCAAGATATTTAAACGAGTCCTTATGAGCAAGAGTGTCACTGCCAATCGTAAAATCAGGGAGATTAATTCCTTTTGAGTTGAAGTGCACAACCTCTGACTTTAAGGTGTTGATAACGAGATGCTTCTTCCTAGCATACACATTCAGCCTGCTTAACATGGTTTGAAGAGCACCTGGCTCATTGGAAAGCAATGTGAGATCATCAGCATACAACATGTGGGTCACGCGAACATTCTCTGTGCCAGTTACTGCCCCTCTCACATCCTCAGCAATCAAGTCAACATCATTGATGTAAAGTGAGAAAAGGAGAGGAGAAAGAGGACACCCTTGCTTAACACCTCATATAGGATGCACACGTGCAGTTTTTGCACCATCCTTCAAAACATACTCATCAGCAGCATACATGTCTTGGATAATCGACAGCAAAGAAGTGGGCATGCTGATGCGGCGGAGGTGTTGCCAGAGAGCCTCCCTAGGAATGGTGTCGTAGGCTTGTTTGAAATCTATGAATGCCGCATGCAATCTACTCGAGTTGTTTGGTTGCAAAGTGCGTGCAGCATGCTGCAGATGGCGAAGAATAGACATAGGCTGAAGTGTATTACGGCCAGGATAGAAGCCAAACTGAGTATCTGGTATTTTGTTAGCCTCCTGGCACCAGTCAGTCAGTAAAGCACGTACAACATTGGCATACATCCTATACATAGTGCCACTGACTGCCAACATGCGATAGCTGTTCGGGTTAAGCAGGGGCCCTTTTTTATACAGTGGGCTTAATTTTGCATGCTTCCAACAAGCAGGGATGCGTGCCTTGTCATGGAGCAACTTGAAAAGCTTAGCCACAAGGGCTCCAAAACATTGACACTCTCTGTACCTCGCCCATTGAGTTTGGGCCGCAAGACAACAGCGCCTTTAATAAAAGGTGCAGCAATGACATCAAAACCAGAAGATGCACTCCCATTCATTTTCTTAATTTGATCCGCAACCAGACTGCGCATAGTATCCAAGCTCGGTGTAGATACAGAATCAGGCTCAGGGATCCAATCAGCACGGGCACCTTGCCGCAACAAAACTTCAGGCGGAGGATGATTACGTCCTAATGGCACTGCAATTTCCCTAGCTGAAAGACCTTGGCGCCCATGAAGGGGACGCTGTGGTTGTTGATGTGTAGCAGGACGAAAATGCTCATTCAAATATACAACCCAGGCTGGTTCAGCCAAGGGTGTTATTTGCGCCCGCTTGGGTTGCCTCAGCATGGCATGCAACTCAGGGTTTTTATTGTAAAGCCTACCCAGGAATTCAGCCTTCTGATGTTTAGTGTAAGCACGTTTTGCTCGCCTAGAACTGCTTTAATCCATGGGAATGTTTGAACATCGATATATGATATGTGTGTGTTTGGCCTGCTCTTGGAGATTTGCAAAATTACTGATTGAAAGAAAGGACCGGCAGGCCTGCTCTTGGAGAGGTGCTGTGCAGTGTGCCGTTCTGCTTTGCTACCAATTTGACACACACACACACACACACACAATCAGAGCAATTGGGAAGATTAGGGGCTGGTGCCCATGCTGCTCACAGGATTTGAAGTTGAAGGACACGTTTGACTACAAGAGAAGGAACAAATTGTGCAGGCCGTGATTAGATTAGATTAGATTAGATTACACAGGGAGACCTTCAGCCAGACCGTTCAGCTGATCAGCCTGTGGCCAACCAACTCTGACCACACCAGGTAGCCCTATAGAGGTCACTATAGGTGCTGCACAGGGTTACTTCGTGCACAAGCCACCAGAATTCGTGTGATTTTAATGGAGTGTCTAGCTCAATGTGGTTGGAAAACTCAGCCCACCAGCGCTTACTCCTGCGCTACCCGAGCCCAACAACCAACCCTGACCACACCAGGTAGCCCTATAGAGGTCACTATAGGTGCTGCACAGGGTTACTTCGTGCACAAGCCACCAGAATTCGTGTGATTTTAATGGAGTGTCTAGCTCAATGTGGTTGGAAAACTCAGCCCACCAGCGCTTACTCCTGCGCTACCCGAGCCCAACCTGCCAAATGTGCCTGATGCCTTGCAGTAAACTTCGGGCTGTTTCAAAATTAATTAATATCCAAATTTAACATGATCACAACTGAAGAGGATTCCTCTGAGGAGGAGGTTGCAGAGAAGCAGTATAGCAAGCAGGGCATCTACAAGTCCATATCTGGTGTCCAAAACAAGTTCATGGACGCAGTTGCAAAGAACCCCCAGCTGCACGGCCTCATCCTCTCTGGGCAGGCCAGGGGGAAGGTGCACATGACGTCATGCACATGGGCCAGGAGTGGCGCATCATCCCGTGGCACATCGCAGTATGTTCAGTGGACCTGCTCAAGAGGATGCTCAGCAGTCACCATCTTGCGACCGCTGTTGATGAGCTGAATGGCAAGTGCAACTTGCATGCGCGCTTGCACGCTTTCAGCACTGGTCTCCTGCAGGTGGTTTCCCCTAAACAATTGCTTAGTGCTCCATGTGGCAAGAATGGCATGAACGTGTATCCTTTTTTTTCTGTGCAGGCGCACCCGACTTTGCAAATATGGCAAAGGCAGTCATTACAGCTGGTCAAGCACGGGAGGGGGTGACTGTGGAGGAGCTGGCAGGCACGCTGAGCAGGCACCACCTGGAGAAGCGCCTCAGCAAGCAGAATCATGGCAACGATGCAGCAGTTGAACTTCCCACCCTCTTCAGATGTGCCAACAGGGGGGGGAAGGTGACCGCCCAGACAAAGAAGCACTATGACTTGCTCTGCAAGGGCTTAAAGGACAAGGAGATACAACAGCAAGCCAGCCCTGAAATCATGCAGCTGGTGTGCAAAGAGGGCTATCAAACAGCCCTTGATTATGCCTACCAACAAGGCGCCGAGCAAGGAAAACGCTCAGCATGTCAGTATAAACTTTTCATTTGCAGCAGGTCCATGCCAGCCAACAGCAAATCCAAAAGCTCATGAAATAAAAAAGCTTCTTGTCGTGTCGCAAGAGGGAATTGGAAACAGCCTGGACACTAGTGCTTAGTACTAAGTTGATGCTGCCAGAAAGGGTGTGCAGGTGAAAAATCGCCAGACAAAGTCCAAAAGAGCTCAGAGTACTTGTCTTCTAGTCTAGTCTAGTCTAGTCTAGTCTAGTCTGGTTTAGTACTTTTGTCTTCTCTACAGACCACCCACTGCACCCTCACACAGAGTACTGCGCAATATGGGGAGAAGCACAACTCCAGCCCGCCATATCCACTTGATAGAAATCAATTACTGTGAAGATACGTGGAAAAAGAAATTTCAATCACTCCCCCCTGACACGCATAACTGTTCACACAAATGCCCTCAGGCTAGGGCAGCTTTCATACTTGCCAACTACAAAAAGATGTTCACACCTAAGACCAAAGACTGGAAAGATATCACCTACACTGATGGCAGTGTAATCAAACACAAAGATGATGACTCCCCACCACTTTCTGGTTCAGGTGTTTACAAACCAGGAAGGTACACTTGTCCACCCTCCCAACACTTGCAGCTGCACATAAAACCCAACGGCCGTGGACCTACAAATACCATCAACAGAGCAGAACTTGCAGGTATTCTTGTGGCACTCCAACAAGGGCAAACTGACATTGCCTCTGATAGTGCATCCTGCCTTTCCCAGATTTCTAAACAAACTCTCAATCCGATGCGCATGAGGTATCACCTACATGCAGAGCTCATTCGTGCTATATCAACCATATTAGAGCACTCCCCTCATCCTATTCATTTTTACAAAGTCAAAGCTCACTCTGGCATCATTGGCAATGAGGGGGCTGACGCCTGCGCACGGTCTGCAGCCCTCACGGCCATCACAGATGTTGAACTCCCACATGCCTGGGACCCATTCCACAATTTTTACTGGCTCTCATTGAAGACCTCACACAGACAAAATGATAGCCTGCATCGCTCCCACGCTTTCCCAACCCACTACTTCAACAACCTGACCGACAAACTTGAACTACACATGCACAAAAAACACAAGCTAGGCTCTGCTGATATCTCTGGCTACCATTACAATAGCTGGAAGAGACCCAACCATGCCATACAAACCAATTCCCTAATCACCACTGCTAATATAGAAGCTCACAACCCAACCTGTCAACTTGCTAACAAGGAAATCAGCAACTCCTTCTGGTCTACTCCTAAGATTACTCTTAAACAACAGATAACCGTAATCAAATACCGCACAAGGACAGTCTACACACAAAAGCATGCCATCAGATTCAATAGGTCCTCCACCGATGGAAGATGCCCGCTGTGTGATGATATGGGCAGCATTAATCATGTTGTCCTCAGATGTCCAAATCCAACTCAGTCATAGGCTATGAGTGGTATGCACACCAACAGACACCATGTTGGCCTTAGCTTCTGTGTTAAAGCCCTTAGCAAAGGCAGGTTTGGCTCATCCCTTATTGGTATGGATGCCTGCCGTAATGAGAGACTCTTGGATCAGGGGATACAAGTCCCAGAAAACATCTCACGAGCCATTCCAGACTGGTTTTTTCCTAATGGTACTGTCTCCTCTGCTTGGCATCAGAGCCGCCCTGATGTTATCTTTGTGAGATCTATCCCAGGCAGACAAGCTCACCTTGACCCTTCTAAGATCCCTCCTCAAGACAGGGACATTCACCTTGTTGGATTAAAATTCTGCCCTGACACCAACCCCTACACTACTTTAGAAACTGCAGCAACTCAACATGCTCACACTATGACCAGCCTTAAAAACCGCAGCTCAAGGAATCCAACATGAACAACAAAGTGACTCTAACATCATCCTGATTGGTGTGGCTGGCACTATCTACAATGAATACACGATCAAACCTCTTGTCAATTTGGGCCTATCCAAACAAAAAGCAAAATACCTAGCTTTCAAGCTGAGCTGTCATGCCATACAGAGACTAACCACTATCGTTAACACCAGACATGCTCTTTGCTTACAGGGGGCTTCTGGGGGGGGGTCGCTGGGCGTGCGGAGGTGGATACAAGGAGAAGGAGAGTCCGGGCGTCTCGGGGCATGGCCGACAACCCGCCTGATCCTCATTAGTCCAGTATCTTTCCCTCTCCTAGGCTAGCTGTAGCTAGTGTAGTTTTGAGGGACCTCTGGTGAGGCCCTTGCTAGCTTGCTAGTTAAGGGACCTTTCCTTAATGCACGCGGCCTGTGGCCTGCGTAGACTTTTCTTTTTCTTCTTCTTCTTCTTTTGTGAAGATACGAGGCCTATTGCCCAGCTAGAAGCCTCACAGCAACAACACAGCAAACTGTGCAAACAACTCCAAGGTGCAGAGATTACTATCCACCCAATCCTCCTGGGTGTGGGTGGGACTATTTACACTGCCCATACCCTTGATCAATTCAGAAAATTAGGGATTGACTCACTGAGATCTGAAACACTTGCAAGAAAACTCCATGCCCATTCTGTACAATTTGCGCACAAACTTACCTTTCCAGGCGTGCCATTTAAAATAAAAACACTCATTACGACACTGGTGCCTTGGAGCAGCGTGCTTCCAGAAACCCACCCGATCCACATTTATTTCCCTCTCATCTTCTGGTGAGGGAGACTCACGGCTCTGTGAGCCAATGTGTGTCTCTTTCCTTAATTGATGTAGGGAGAGTTTCTCTGCCTACGTAGCTTTTTCTTTTTCTTGTCTTTTCTTAGGACACACAGCCCCTCATACCTACACATGAAGAGAACATGGGCCTCATCTTGAATTTGCCCGCATGAGTATCGATCACACACAGGAGGAATCTTATCCTCCCAATACGCAGTTTCCACAGTCAGAGTGTGAGCTCTCAATCTGAGTCTACTAAGAAAGAAAAAAGAAAAGAAAAACTACGTAGGCAGAGGAAACTCTCCCTACATCAATTAAGGAAAAGGAGACACATTGGCTCAGAAGAGCCGTGAGTCCCCTCCACCACGAAGCTACAAAAAGAAGACTCTGAGGGGATCTGGAGGGTTATTGGAAGCACCCGGCTCCATAACCAGGCTGCAAGAAGTATTCTTGTCTTCAATAGCACGCCTAGTGGTAACAAGCTTGTTGGCATACATGACAGAATGGGCATGAAATTTGCGAGCTAGTTTATTGGTGCGTTGGTGGTCAAGTCCCAGTTGTTTAAACTGGTTAAGGGTGTGCTCAGTGTAGCAGGTCCCACCAACACCCAAAAGGATGGTGTGGAGAGTCACAACTTTTGCATTAATGAGTTTGCAGAGGTCTGCATGCTGCCGCTGTGCCGCCTCCAACTGTTGTCCAGGCCTCGTGTCTTTACAGTACTTGATTTCAATCAAGTGCACATGCCGCTGGTTTACATTCAGTCGGTGGGGTTGCCTCACGCGGTTGGCTGTTGTGGCCCTCAGTGTGGGGTTGTGTCTGCTGCGTAACGCATGATGGTGTAAGCAGGAGGTAGAAGGAGAAGAGGTGGGTTTGGCTTTATAGGGAGTAATCAGTCTACTAACATTCTGCATGACATGCTGAGGCAAATCCAGATGCGAATACCCTGGCAGCCGAATAGGCTTGCGCACATTTTGATCAAAAGGCACATTGGCCAATTTGTTGTTTGTTGCAGGCAGTGAGATCGCTCCCTACATCTTTTAACAAGACCTAAGAACTAGACACCTGGGCTATTGGAACCAATTCACAGCCCCTGATCCAAGAATAAACAACAGTAAGCAGCTGACATATCATCAATGGTGCGCACTTCCTGTCAGAGCTGCTCATGCCATTCACCCTCCTTATACTCTGCCTAAATAGATGTACTTGGATCTTCTCCATCATGTCCTTTGCAACATTGCCAAATTCAGGTGGCGACTTCACATTCTTCAAGTTGAACAAGCTGTTTAATCCAATAATACTTCTCCAGTCTGTGATTCCTGTGATTCTGATGACTCATCATGTCGGATACACAAGATGAAAAACATGTGCTGTTCATTTGTTCCAATCCCCAGGTCTGCTCTCTCCGTCAAAATTATGCCTCTTTTGTACATCTTCATGTCTCCCACAGGATGCCCTGCCCTAGGTACCATTCACCATGTGAATTCCCAGGATATTAATATTTTTCTAAACCAGGATAACAACAAGCTTCCTTGTTTCCTTCATGATCTCATGTGTATTTATGAACAGGTTAGCAGTCAAACGTCTTGACTGAGATCTTTTCCCCTTGTAACCCTTATAACCCTTGTGCGGCGGGAGGTGGGATTAGCTCTCCAGGGAATCTAAGAGGAAAGAGGTAAGGGGTGTATCTTGATCTGTGTGGTGGGTCCCTACCTTTCAGGACAGGTGATCTTTCCTGAATGCACGCGGCCAGACTTGGACTCCATAGTATTTGTTTCTTTCTTTTTTCATTCATTCATTCGTCCGTTCATTCATTCATTCATTCTTCTTTCTTTCTTTCTTTCAAGGGGGTATGATTCTTTTTGAGGCATGCGCAGGGATTTGAAGTAAGAGGAAGAGGTGGCACAGAAGTCTACACCAGCAAGTTGGCCTCCACCATGGGACCTACGACATGACTGTCAGGCAGGCTCTGTCCAGCAAGCTCAAGACCCACCCCTAAGCCATAGAGCGATTGGCAGGCGTATGTGTAGCTCTAACAAAGCATACATGTGTGCATACCCCGAACTCAATATGTTCAGCCCCAGCGGTGACCTTGACATAGACATGCTGCTATGCTGGCGAAACACCCAGTTCATAGTAGAGATTGAAGATTGAGTTGCACCAGTCATCATCACTTCCTCTGTATACTATACATCGTGTGTTAACCAGGCCTGCTCCCCAAAGGCTTTTCTCAGAGCTGTTGTGATCATTCTGCCAGCATGCAAGAAAGAAAAGGAAATCTACGCAGGCATTGAAAACACTCACCACACCAATTAAGGAAACGAGGATACCTAGGGCCGAGGCTCATGTATCTCCTGCCAGTACCATGTACCTCCTGCCCATGTGGGGTCCAAATTTTATTACCTGCCATGACTCAGAGTCGGGCGGCCTAAGAGTCGTTGTCAACTAATTACTGATGACAGCCTGTCATCAGTTGCTTAACCTGGGAGAAGGCATCACGGGCTAGAGAGGGCATAACGGATAGAGGAAGCAGCTAAGCCAAAGCAGAAATGTAACCCCTTCCCTTCCCTTCCCAAAGCAGAAAGGATGCCTGAACCAAACCATGTTGACTCACACTGGTCAGAGCCGGAGGATAGAGAAACATCAACTTAATGTGTTGAACTCATTACTTGCAGCAGGCAATCGGTCATGAACCTGCCTGGAAAATCTCGACTTCGAGTTTTCTGAATATTGTGCGGGTTCCACAACCAGGCAGAAGCACTGTGCACTTTCTGGTACACTGCTACCCTTTTTGTTCTTTACATGCCTGTTTCACTTAGCCTACACATGAGCCTAATTCTAGCGATCCAAGACTCCTGAACTTGACACTAGGCTTTCTTTACCAATTGATACCCTGCCAAACTAGTTTCTGTTTCTTTCTTTCCTTTAACCTATGATGGTTTGATTCCAGGAACCTTTTCGCTTGAGCTGAGCTGCCCTCGTAGGCAGGTACAGCGGTGTACCCCTTTCCTCCCTCCCTTTCTGACTGGAACATCAGCATGATTCATGAAGTCTCTGCAACGTGATGTACCATGTAGAGATGCAAAAAACGAAAAAACTACATTGGCAGTGAATACCCTCCACATCAAATGAGGAGGAGAAGGTACATTGGTTCAAAGACCGTATGACCACTCCACCACAGGGGGTGCAGGACTATATCGATGCTGAAACTGAGTTTGCAGATTTGTTAGATCCCGGGAAGAGCAATCCAAAATAACACAGACATCATTTTGCACAGCATGTCAATCACATTTGATGTAAATCTGGAAGCCTTGCCCGGGTGCTCCAACTTCTATTTCATCTGAGCTTCAAAGTATGCAACAGTAAAGGGTTAAATGTGAAGAGACACTTGCAAAGACGACTTTTATGTGCACATGGCTCTAGACAAAAGGCTGGAGTAGGATTGCAACATGTAATAACTCCTCAAGATTATTCGCCTTTGTTCCTGTGGTAATGACAACGCTGGAAAACAAAGCAAAAGTGACCACGACTTTGATCACAGTAGATGATCAGGATGGTCAGATGTTAAAGAACTTTGGTTCAAGAGTCCGCGGAATAAGATTAGGAGCAACGGAAGCGATTGCGTTTAGCAGAGAGCGTGAGTATGCATACTGGGGCTGCACAATACACGTCCCCAGCCTAGCTATCAAAAAGTGAAATTCCTTACTTTCTTTGGTCTGGTTAGCATACTGTAATGAAACTGGCATCGTTGCACACATCAAACCCTCACAATCTCCACCCTGCAACGCTGAGGCACAGGCGCTTGGCCACTATGCACGTGCACGTGGGCAAATGTGCCGCCGGAGCCGCCTTTGGCTAGGCGTCCTGGGTTCACACACACAACTTGTGCAGGAGCCGAGGCAATGGAAGGCTGCTGCGCAGGTTGCTGCTGCTGCTGCTGTTCAGGAGACTGCTGCTGTGCTGGGGATTGCGAGGGTTGTGCTGGGGACTGTGAATAGGGAGGCTGCTGCTGCTGCTGCTGCTGCTGTGAGGTTGGCTGGGGAGGCTGGGGGGCAACCATCTGCATAAGCAATAAGGTTTGCTGTAAGGTTAAGCAATAAGGTTTGCTGCTGCAAGGTTGAGCAATCAGGTTTGCTGTTAGGATGCGGAGGCTGCGGGCAACCGTCTGCAAAAGCAATAGGGTTGCAAATTTGGCATGTTCGTGCACGTGCTGGATGTGACATTGCGATGACATTGCGATGACAATGGTTTTTTGTCACGCTGCCCTAGAGGACATGTGCTTTGCGATTACTTCGCGACATCCTTCAATTCCCAAGAACCTCCTGGCAGATGAGACTGTTTTGTGCGGTTTCATTCATCGAATTGAGAAGGCTTAGTGATGCTGCACCAATGGCTTAGCTTTCAAGTGCCAGGGGGAACTATGCCTGCAAGGGGCCTCTTCTGCTGCGAATGACGAATCAAAACACACAGACGGTGAAAGGCGCGACTGCTCCCAGCCATGGTAGCAGCTCGATTAAACATCCTGCCTTGAACAAGAACAACCTGTTTAAGCTCGCCTTGTTTCATTGAACATGGTAACAAGGAGCACTTCCTACTCCTCACGTCCCACTCACTTCTTTGCAAGCCAGGCTTGGCCTCTTTTGGAAAGTGTGGCTGGGGAGATACAGAAGGTGAGTGTCCAGGCAGAGATCGGACCAGCCCACCAGAAAATACGGGCAGGTCAAGCTGAGCAATCGAGTTTATTAAATGCAATCTAAAAAAGTCTGTTTGCATTTGTTTTATGAGCCCCGGTGCACCACTGTCTGCGTTCCATTTTGGAGGGCTTTGCTTATGTTGTTCCCAAAAAAAGCATGACAAAAGGGGTGCTTCCTAAACATGCTCCTGGACGCGCCCACAAACACTACATAGCTTGCCCTGCCCCTCATCTACTTTGCCAAAAACGATAAGCACAGCGGCAAAAAGCCACCTTGCTTGCGCCTTGCCTGTCACGACCTCGGCTTCTCTTATCCTTGCATGTCACCATCCTCCCTCTCGTCTACAACAGCACAATCGCTTGCCACTCTTCAGGTATACACCACACAATCCCCAGGCTTCATAAGAAATGAGTAACCTGCAACAACACATGCAGCTCTGTTGTATTGCTTGCTTTTGCAAGGGTGACTGTGGTGTAACACCCAGCCAACTACGCCTCCCATTATGTGTACCCACGATGTCTACCATGAGGGAATACGCACACACATACACACACGCGCATGCACGCGCGCGCACACACAACAGTACATGCCCATTGAATCGCTGCAGTACAGTTGAGCCACCACGCAGGACGCTGTATAAGGGATCAGAAGGAACAAGCCGAGGAACCTTGTGTGAGCAGACTGCTTCTCGACAAGTTTCTTGCCGCACTGCGTGGTAGCTCCCTCATCTTTGCGCGGGGCACAGGGTTGGGAGTGCCAGCAGGTGCAAGTGGGAGTATCAAAACCAAAGCAGTCTACAAAGACTCATTGCTGCATTGCCTCCTATTTTACCACAGGTGGACGACTCCCCCAAAAATATAGGCATGTTTTGACATGCTCCCAGCATAGGTGTGCCCAAATTTGGGACACTTGATCTTGGCCTGCCTTTGTGCTAGAGCTCAACCGCCCCAAATTTTGGCACACCCACAAACTAGCCGCAGCATGAACCCAACTTTTTTACCACCATGTTATAATTCCAGGTCGCTCATGCAACGATTTGGATTAATGTTGGCGATTTGGGATTCTTGTATCAACAGAATGTTATTGCAAATAAAATGGAGTGAGAAGTGGTTGATGAGGTTCAGACTTCTAGCCACTTCCTGGAAAGAAAACCCAGCACAAGGGGTGATAAAAGGCTCAATTTTTGACCTCCTCTTCTTTTTTTAACATGCAGGATCTAAGTAGGTAATATGTTTGGAGAAAGTGATATATATGGAGACAACACAAACTTTGGTTTCTGTGGAGCTGTGGGCCATTTTTGGGTGATCTGAGGACAGGAGAATGATGTGGGGTCCTCCGAATTCAATTGATTTTTGGTGGACGTAATATTTCTTTTATGAATAAAATGATGGAATAATGATGGCATGATTAGATTTGAAAAAGAAAAGCGGGGAAGAGCATGCCCAGCGATACAGGGGAGTTGTCCACCTCTGCTAATGTACCCACCTTTGCAGCTCACAACAGGTCCATTGCTGCACTGCCTCCTAATTTGTTCACCTTTGCAGCCCACAAAAGATCCATTGCTGCATTGCCTCTGGGTTTACTCACCTTTGCAAAGGGCGCGAGGTCAGAGGCCAGGAGGAGCAGGTGGGGTGTGCAGGCGGGTGTGAGGAAGGAGGCAGCAGATAGGTCCAGGCAGGTGCCCGGTGGGGCAGGGTACACGGGGAAGAAGCTGCAGAGATAGAATTCATAGAAGCGTGCACTTGCAGGCGGGTGTAAGGAGGCAGCAGATAGGACCAGGCAGCTGCCGAGGGGGGCAGGGTACTGGGAAGAGGCTGCAAGGGCAGAATCCATTTACACTCAAAACCACGATGAAGCTGTGGACTATAGCCTTAAACATGCAACCTTCTGAAGTGAAGGCCCTTCACTTCGCTTCAGAAGGCCGCAGGCGTAACACGGAAGGGAGCCCCCTCTATATGCATTGTTGGGGAACCACGTCACATACAGCACGTGTGCTGTAATGGCAACTGCAGGTGTCTGGGCTGCCTTGTACAAAAAGTGCCAAGGGATGCAAGGAAAACGTCGGCAGGAAGGGAGTCATGGCTTCAAGAATGGGTCAAAGAAGTTTGAGGGATGTATGCTTGGGTGCAGAGTGAGCGACACAAGGGGCGGCACAAGGGGCGACACAAGGGGCGGCACAAAGGGGCGACACAAGGGGCGGCACAAAGGGGCAGCGCGAGGACAGCAGCAGATGATGGCACAAGGCATGAGACAAGGGCAACGCAAGAGGGCCTCCGTTGCCAAGGACGCAGGGATGACACACGGGATGACAAAAAGGTGCAGCACAAGGAGCAATGCGTGCTCAAGGGGTGACACAAATGGTGACGCAAGGGGCAGCTCAAGAGGCGACGCGAGGACAGCAAAGGATGAGATGTGAGGCATTTTTGGCTGAAACAAAAGTACACCTGAGCAGCATTCGCCAAGTTCACTCGGTGTGAGCTGCTGCTGTGTACCACCACCCACCCAGGCAGTTGTTACTCTTTCTTTTCACCAAAGTGCACAGGATGAGCCCACCATGTAGCTCAATGTGCTTTGCCAGACAGCAAAAACAGAAAAGAAAAGACCACGCTAGCCAGGAAGGGCCACATGCGTCAGAGTTCTCTACCTAGCAAACTGGCATGGGCCTCGCCAAATATGGCAAGGGCTGCACACCCAAAGCCAACACCCCATACTAGAGAAGGATTGCATCGAAAAAGTTTGTACAGGGTTTGGGGTGTTCACCCAGACACACCTGCGTTGCCCCAGGATGTGGCTCGCAAGGGCACCCAGGCGATCTTGACCAGGCCCCCCTCCTTTCGCTTGCTCAGACCCAGCCAGGGCCTTGAGGATATCGCTGGAGCATGCCCCTGCCTGCACGCAGAGAAGGGAGCGTGCTACAGAAGCTGAGAGACAAATTGGAGAAGGGTCTTTGGGATATCGCTGGAGCATGCCCCTGCCTGCACGCAGAGAAGAGAGCGGGTTGCACAGTTTGAGAGAAGAACTTGGAGGAGGGCCTCTGGGACGAGGCTGCAGCATGCCCCTGCCTGCAACCTGGGTTGGGGGGAGGAAAGCAGCTGGAGTACAGAAGCAGTTTTAAGGAGCAGGGGCAACAGGCGAGGAACCAGAGCAGCATCCATGCCTCCCTGCACATGCGCAAAGGAAGATATGTGAGCCAGCACACAGGCTAGGAGTGGAAGAGGTGTGTGGAAATAGGGTGAAATGCTCTTTATTAGGCGCACAGAGTAGAGCCCATACCATTGACATCAGCATCCAGATCCTTCATTTTCAACATATGATGAGCGGTGCGCTAGCAAATGAAGCAATTGGCACCAGAGGGCCCTAACTCGGCCATTTTGAAGGGGTCTGTTACAAAAAAACCCCAGAAGTGGACAACTCTCTATATCGCTGGATATGCTCTTTCCCGTTTTTTTCCCCCTCGAATCCAACCATGCAAACCATCACAATTCCATAAAATATCATGCTCACCAAAACATGATGAAATTTGGACCCCAAATCATTCTCCTGGCCTCAGATCACCCCAACAAGGCCCACAGCTCCAACCTGGGACTATTTTCACTCCCAGGATTTTGTATTTCTGACCTTCATGTATATTACTAACATCCTGCATATTCAAAAAAATTTTCCTTTTTTTGAGGTCAAAAGTTGACCTTCTCGGCATCCCTTGTGCTGGATTTTTTTGAAGGGAATGTATCTCACCAACCACTGGGTCTTTTCACCTCATTCTTTTTGCAATGACATTCCTTTGGTACAAGGACTCCAATTCACCAAAAATCACCCAATTTGGTGCTGTGGGTGGTCAGGGATAGAGATTAGGAGGTTAAAGGATAGGGTTCACTCGCGGCTGATTCGGCATGTTCTCCGCAACTCGCAGGTTTGAAACCTAAGTGCTGCAGGGGCCATACAACTGGCTACCAGAGGAACCCAACTTCCAAAACTGCAAAGTACGGGGAACCTATGCTGGGAGCATGTTAGAAACACCTTGTTTTTTGGGGGGGAGTTGTCCAGCTCTTGGAAACTTCTCCGATCCTCCGTGGCCCTATCCCTCTCAAAGCTATTTATGAAGTCCTTTACTATGATTTAAGAGGCACACCTCTGCATGAAAAGTTTCGGAAATTTGGCTCAGTTTGTCCGCTAGGGTGCTCAAAAAGGGGGAAAGGGGGCAAAGTGAAGAAAATTGGGAATTTTCCAATCAACGACAAATTGTCAAAGTAACCCTCAGGTGTGAAGCACTGGTAGCAGACACCATTGCAAAACAGATGAGGTCAATTGGTGGTCTGGCTGGGTCAGGGTGGGCGGGAGCGTCTGAGGGGCTTGGTGGACTTCTATGCCCTAACCTCTGTTTTGACTCAGGGAGCACTCCCAGGAGCTTTTTCACACCTTAAACATTAGAACACTGTTTCTATTGCATGTAGACCTAAATTCAATTTTTGAGGTCGAAATTTTGAGGTTTACACACTGCGATCTGGCCTAGATCAGCACTGGTCACTGGCACCAGGACAAAAATTAGTGCAAATCTTTTTATCTTGGCACCAGTGGTTGGCGCAACCTTCCAAGCATGCCAAACTTGCACAAGAGTCGGGATTCTCTGAATCGGCACTCCCCAAAGGAAAAGAAAAACCGTGTAGGCAGTGCAAGTACTCCCCACTTCAAAAAATGTACAGGAGACACATCGGCTTGAAAGCCGTAGTCTCCTCCATCAACAGAAGACACCGGTGCTCCTGGCTTTACAAGCTCCTTCACACACACACACACACACACACACACACACACACACACACACACACACACACACACACAGAGCGCACAGTTGCGCGTGGCCATGCGCGGCGCCCACCCCTTGTGATGAGCTTATGAAAACCATATGTTTAGCTATAAAGAGCCTTTTGCGCCCAACCCACCACGAGGCCTCCGCCAGCTGCAAAGGTGCACGGGTTCTGGAGGCACATCAGCGCCTGGCCTTGTGTGCCCAATGCAGGGCCGGCACCCGCCTCCCCCGACCTCTCTGTCTGCTGTGTGGGAGTGGGCGCAGCAGCAGCAGCAACACCTGCTGCTGCTGCTGTTGTTCTGAGGGTGGGAGGAAGCACAAAGGAGGGTGTGGGGAAGACCGGGGCATGGTGCGCGTCACGTGTGGAGGGCACAAGGGCGATGCGCGCATGTGGGTGGCGGGCTCCCCAGGCCACCAAGCGCTTCAGCACCTGTGTGTGTGTGTGTGTGTGTGTGTGTGTGTGTGTGTGTGTGTGTGTGTGTGTGTGTGTGTGTGTGTGTGTGTGTGTGTGTGTGCGTGCGCGTGTGTGCGTGTGTGTGTGTGTGCGTGTGTTTTTGTGCAGCTACATGCAAGCAAGACTGTCCTTTCAAAACAGTTGTCGGCAGGGCCTGCATGACTGTTTTTGCTGCCTAGAAGAGCCTTGTGCGAGTCACCAGTCTGTAACATGGTGGCGCGTATTCACTCTGCATCAGCACCCATGACCCACTCTGCACAATGATTCAGTGCCCATGATTCAGTCTGCATCAGTACCTATGATCTAATCTGCATCAATGCCTATGATTCAGTGCCTATCATTCACTCTGCACCAACGCCTTGGTTCATTCTACATCAATGCCTATGATTCAGTGCTTGTGATTCACTCTGCATGAATACCTATGATCTAATCTGCATCAAATGCCTATGATTCAGTGCCTGTGGTTCACTCTGCACCAGTGTCTTGGTTCACTCTGCATGAGTGCCTATGATTCAGTGCCTATGATTCACTCTACACCTGTGCCTACTGAGGATCTTAGAGGCCTTCAGGACCCCTTGCATGAAATGCGTACCACATACAGGCAAGTGAACGCAACAAACTGCCTAAAAGCTGCGTGCCGCATCGCTGCTAGTTCTCATGCGCTTGCAGCTCCATAGTCTCAAAAAGGCCGGCACCCACTCTTTTCTTTCAAAGCACCCACTGTGCTTGTCAAGTACTGGCGCTTTTTGGGTTCCTCACTCAAACCCTCCTCTACACTTCCCTGTCTCCTGCCATCGTAAGTTCTTCAGAGTCCTTTGATGTCAGGACGCGCTTGCGGCTCTTCTTTCTTTATTGATGTGGGGAGTGTCCCGCGCATACGTAACTTCTCTGTTTCTTTTTTCTTGTCAGGGCGCGCGAGCAGCTGTCCAGCTGCCTACCTACCTCTTCCTGAAACAAGCCCTCAAAGGTTGCAAAGATGTTGCCGCTCTCCACGGCGGGGTGCTGTGCATCCACAAAGGGCCCCAGCAGCACCACCACATCCGGCTGCTTGTCTGCAGCACAAAGGCAGGAGTGAGGCATCGTGCGCATCATGCTATCATGTTACACATGTTCATGACTGTTCATCATACAATGGAGCATATTACTCACACCTGGCTGCTTGCCTGCAGCACAGATCGCAAGAGCGAGGCATCGACACTGTGCGGATGGGGCCAGTTCTTGCATACTCTGTTTCCACCCCTGCTAAACCACTTCAGCAGGGTAATGTTGGTGAATAAGAGGCATTGCCACACAGTGAATGCAAGTGAATCAGATTTTCATATCCGTGCCCCTGCCTCAAGGCTTGCCTTCCTGAGCTGGGCATGCCCATCAATAGACCACCCTGAGCAGCGACGCAGTGACACTCAATCAAAGAATCAAAGCACTCGATCATAGCAGTGACACAGTTGCACCCTCAGCAGTGGTACATTGGCACCCAGTTAAAACACCCAGTCAAAAGAGCTCACATAGCACGGTGTCAAAGCACAGTGGCACCCTCAGCAGAGACAGGCTCCTACCAACCCTCATTACCAAGAAGATCAGGCATGGGTCCTGCTTGAAACCCTCCAGATCTACATTGAACCCTGTTTCTCCACTTCTCTCGGTGGAGATGCACGGTGCCTCATCCATGTTTCCCCAACAGAGGGAGTGGCTCTGCTGCCTATGAAGTCACTTCCTTCTTGTCTGTTCAGCAGTGACACAATGGTGCCCTTAGCAGTGACACAGGGACGCAGTGCCACCCACCTGAGCAATACTGCAGAAGGTCATCCAGCGGGGCATAGGTGAATTCATCCCCGGGAGTGAAGGGCCCCGCAGCCACCACCATGGAGCAGGCTTGGTCACACACAGCAGCAGGGGCAGGGGCGGGCAAGTGCGTGCACAGCCGGCGCGCCAGTATGCACTCGCCTGTGGGGTTGGTGCCATGGACGGCTACAACCTGCAGGGTGGTCGGTGCGGTTTGAGCACCAAGTTTATGCGGTGTGAACCTCAAGGATCTGGCAGTAAGGCTGCGCCATTGAAGCAGCAAGAGCAAAGAAGTGCTTCCGCTTCAGGGACAGTTTGCCTAGAGGAGACGGCATATGCACTGCTCCACGGTGTGCAGGGGTATAGGTGGAGGCATTCGGCTGGGCTAGCTGGAAGTGAGGTGATGTTGTGTCATGTAAGGAAATGTGGGCTCAGCTGACGCCAAGAGAAGGGGAAAGGTCCTAAGACGTCTTGTAACACTGGGAGACAGCAATGCTAGTGCCTGGGAAAACGGTGCCCTCAGGGATGAAGGATAGAATGCTGGCCCCACATAGGACCTTTTCATGCGCATGGGGTGATGCACTAACTAGATCTTGAGGGAATGTTGCAGAGCATCGGCGACACGCCAAGGCTGAAGCCCTGCACAAGTTGCTGCGCAAGACCAGCAAAGTTGCAGGTGATCCAGGGGTGCTCAAAACCAGCAAAGTTGCAGGTGATCCGGGGTGCTTCAGAGCGCCTGCTTGCACGGCCACTCAGGAAAGACACAAGCTACCTGACGCCAGACAACGTAAGGGAACGGATGGAGACATGGGATATAGAGGCTTCCGACTGACACCCCCCTCCCCCTCCTTGGCTGAGGAGGCCCGAACCAAAGCCATGAGGCACACAGACCAAGGCAAGGCTGCACCATCACCCCCACCCGCACACAGATCACACAGATCAAGCCCACCTGCACAAGGCAGGTATGAAACATCATCCCCACCTGGCCCGGGAACACGCGGCAAGGTGGGCCTTGCGTGGTGGAAGTCAGTGCAGACAGGTCCAGGCGCACGCGCTCGCCCTCCGATCCCTCAAGCCCCCCCTCCAGCAGCACTTGCTGCTCACCCTCTCCTCCGCCCTCCAGGATCACACGCCCCACAACCCACACAGGATCCTGTAGCATGAGTGCGTGAGCATGCACATGAGTGTGTATGTATGTGTGTATATGTGTGTATTTGTGTATGTATGTGTGTATTTGTGCGCGCACGCATTGGTCTGCTTTTGATTCATGCATGGGGAGGCCTTGTCTGCCAAGGTACCACCGTAGTTTTTCTTTTTCTTTTTACGACCGTACTGCCGAAACATGCACGTCACGCGCAGCATGCACGCATATGTGCCTACGCACGCCTCCTCTCCTCTGAGGTGCAGCAATGTACTGGGCTCTGACTGTCAGCCTGATTCAAGCGCCACGCACCTGAGCCGCATCTCCCACAGATAGCTTGTTCACATTATCTGCTTCCCCTTTAGGCAGCGCTGCCTTCAGCGCGTCACACCAGTCTGAGATGCGCTCATCCATGGCATGCACCTGCATGGGTGCATGTGTGCATGTGTGCATGAATGCACCAGTCTTGAGACGCGCTCAGTCATGGCATGAGTGTGTGAGTGCATGAGTGCATCAGTCTGAGATGCGCTCATCCATGGCATGCGCCTGGTTGAGTGCAAGAGGTCTACCTTAGGCGATCAAGGTTGTGCAGAACAAAAACATGGCAATGTTGATAGAAGGCAAGTGCACTTGTGCGAAACAGAGAGAGAGAGAGAGAGAGAGAGAGAGAGAGAGAGAGAGAGAGAGAGAGAGAGAGAGAGAGAGAGAGAGAGAGAGAGAGAGAGAGAGAGAGAGAGGGAGGAAACACACAGGAGTCCCAATGAATGATTGTGTATGCTGCATGGACGCCTGCACGTAAGAGCTGCCAGGAAGTGTGCTGCTCAAATCTAACCAACCTTGAAAGATCTACATGCACGGGACAGTGAATACCCAGTTTACATGTGACTGGGCGCAAGTATTACAAATGCAGCCCAGAAAAGAAGAATCATAAGCATTTGCGTATGCAATGCTTAGCAATGATCCAGAAGCTTCTACTCTGCTTAAAAGTTGTAACACAGCAGCGCCGCTGAAGCAGGAGACACTTTGCTCCTGCAGGCAATGCCTGGCTTGGAGCTTCCATGACACGCCATCAGCCCATCCAGAAACTTACATCCATCCCCATTACCACCTCTGTAGGTGTGTCAAGGAGCTGTACCAAGTACAAGGCCAAGTGAAGCCAAAAGGCGCACCTCCTCACCTTGGCTTCCAAGGGCTCCACTATCCATCTGCAATCCATGACCTTCACTTCTAAGGGCTCTACCCAAGTACATGGCTAAAGAGAATCAAGGTGCGCAAGCCCTCACCTTGGCTTCCAAGGGCTCCACCATGTACAGGTGTTTGCCTACAGGGGCCATCTGTGGCCCCATGATTTGTATGGAGCATGCAGCGCCACCAGCATTCGCCTGCCAGGACACGCGTGAGAGACATGCATGGTACACACTGAGGAAACCACTGAAGTGGATGCCAGTCTGGATGCAGGCCTTCTCATTGAAAGCATTGATTCCTGCACAGTTGTTCCCGCTGAGGACGACAGAGGCAGAGGGCATCTGACAACCTGGTGATCCGGTCCAGCTAGCTTTCAAAAGGGCTGTCCCAACCTTGCAGAGCTTCGGGGCGGGAGCGCGCTCTCAGATGTGTGCGCATCCTACCAATTGATCAGTCACACGAGTGTCTTGACTAGATTAAGAAAAAGAAGAAACAACATAGGCAGTGGGAACACTCCCTACATCACTTAAGGAGAAGGAGATACATTGGCCCTAAGAGCCATAAGTCTCCCTCACCGGAGGGTAACAGGGAAACGTGCTCTACTTAGCTGCTTATCCTTCTTTTTATGAGACCATTGCTACCTTGCTAGTCAGGGAACCACTCCTTTACGCAAGCGGCTTTTTGGGCTGGCCTAGTCTTTTCTTTCATTCCTTTTCTTACCGATGAAGCGCGACGCCTGATACAGCCTCACATCCCATTGTCGATAAACATTTGCATGGCAAAAAAGGCAACACTAATCCCACCATGATCTCACCAGTTGGTTTAAGGGTGGCACTGAGTCGTTGAGCACTGAGGCTACCTGACGGCTCTGCACAGGCACAGTGAAGAGGAGCAGGGTATTAGGTGCAGCTTGAGTGCGGGATGGCCTTAAATTAGGGTTAGGTCCCAGTCAGGACACAGGCACTCCATGCGTGTGCAAAACCACATCAAAGGATAGGCAGGCAGAAGGATCTGTGTTGCAACGTCCAGGAAAGAAAGGTCGAAGCTCCTGGCATCTAAGTTTAAAAATCCAAGTGTGATATCGCCGAATTTCCTAACCTCTCCTTCATGCAGTTTTGGTCTCCAACGTCTTTGGTTGTTCCTTTTCATTCTACTCCGTTCTGACACATAAGTCTGGGCAGCCAGAAGCACAAGCCTATGGGTCTGGCGCACGCTGAGTTCATGAGCTCCTGCAGGACCTGCCTTGTCACCAGCGCTTTGCAATTCCGCATGAAGGCAATGCTTTTTGTGCCTGGGGTGCAGCAAGCAGCACAGTTGTAGGCGGGACGGATCCTTGACACCTTTGCATGGCACACATATGCACCCGCTGCACACACTCCGACTCAACAGCACTACAGCGCCTGTCATCATTGTGCCAGCGTAAGAGTTGCGGTCGTTCCAAGAACTTCTCTGCTTTCATGTTGCATCTACATGCAGCCACATCCCATCGGCGGCATGCTCTATCACACACACACATACACACACACAATGCGCCGTATCGCAACCCAGGCAGCTGCATGCTGAGAGCATCGTGCATGCAATGCCGGTCCACTGAGTCCAGGATTTAGAGCATGCGCACAACAATGCACCCACATTGGTGCGGGCGGCGTATTTGGAGCTGGTGGCCGGCGTGGCCCTGCCATTGGGTGTAAGCTGGTGGGCAGCGCCCGTTGGAGTGGAGGCAGCCAGGCTTGTTTTATGGCGAGCGCCTGGAGTGCCTGCAGCAGCCTGCATGGGGCAACATGAAGGCACACAAGCGACAGCATGGGTTACATTGACAGCATGGGTTTTTGGTTGAATCCAGGTGGGCTTGAGGTGCTGTTTCAGCTGGGCTTGAGGCCAGCGGCGGTGTTTCAGCTGGGCTTCCTTGATTGGTGTATGGAGGGTTGCCTCTGTCTACATAGTTACAAGCCGCTGCCAGAAACTTAGGTCTGAGGTCCAAAGATCCCAGGCACAGCGGCGCGCTTGGCTCCAAACATAGGTCAAGGCAGTTCATGCATTGGGAGTATCTTGATATTTGTGGACACTTTTAGTATCACAGAAGCCCTCTGTAACCTCGCAAGCGTCACAGCAAAAGTAATACCTGACCCGGGTTGCACCTTGTGCACCTGTTATTTTACAAGAGTGCTTATAAATATTTGAGTGAGTCATGTAAAATAATACAAGCACACTCTCGCGGTGGCCCAGGATGCAAAGAGAGCAGAGCTCAGAATCTTCAAGGTCGAAAGAGCAATGTTATCAGTACCATCCCAAATAGTCACTTGGCCAAGGAGCATTGGACACCCTTTTGGCTAACTTGACATTGAACACGTGCCTGGCCCATGTAGCTCAAGCAAACAGAACCTGTGGCAGTGGTGCCCCATTGGAAAGCACCTGTGCCGAAATACTAAAAGACTTTCAGCTTGCCATGGCATGGGGCATCCGAGGGTAAGCACCCCCATTCTCATGTTCATACAGGCAACTCAGAACATGCAAAACAATGCGAGCATTCAGATACACTCAGGGTATACAAGTTTCCTTGCAGCAATAAAAGCAGCAGCGGCTTCTCGCTTCACTCATTCTTCTTTTTCGTCTTTTTTGGCTGGGCTCGAGGCACTCCAGCACCTGGAATGCCTGCAGCAGCTTCTTCCATTTCCACGGGGAAACACACAGGCATGTGAGCGAAAGCATTTCAACTTGGTTGCTCGTTTGAGGAGCTGGCAGGGGGTTGATGGTGGCTAGGCTGGACGCAAGGACACACCTAGAGTACCTGCAGCAGTTTGCGTGGGGCAACACGTAGGCCCACGAGCCAAGGAGTAGAATTGGCACAAACACTGGTTATGGTTTGAAGTTAATGAAAGTGGGCCTGAGCACGTGAGCCACAGAAGCCTCATAAGGATCCTTGCCCCCTGGCATACTTTACACAGTTCTTTTGAGCCAATGTATATCTTCTTCCTGGATGAGGTAGGAAAAGCTCTTTACAAGCCGCGCAGTTTTCATGGCTAGCTAAGATACCTGGTACCTTGGCGACGGCGGGCCTTGGCTTTGTAGAGAGTTTTCAAGGGTCCCCACGGAAATTTTACAAATTCCTGGCCAACTTGACAGTTAAGTAAGCCCTCTGTAACCTTGCAAGCGCCATAGCAAATGTCACGCTACAGCCTGTTTGCACTTCGTGCTCTTGTTACCTTTTAGGTGCATTTTTGAACATTTCAAAGCAATACCGAAAATAGTGCAAGGGCAGCCTGGCCGTGACCCTGGATACAAAGGGAGCTGCTAAGAATGAGCAAGGCCAAAACTTTTGGCTCTTTTGGCAAAAGAGCAGTTTTCAAACCATCATTCACTTGTGCATTTTGCCACAAGAATCCTTCCCTCCCCTCCCACAAACCTGTCAGCTTCCCCTGACACCTTAACACTGCAGGTATGCGTGGTCTGCGCAGCTTTCTGCTTGGGGAGCCTCAGAAGTGGAGCTCTCCAAGTGAAGTCTTCTGCTAAATCACTAAGACAAACCTAGCCCTAGGAATGGATTGTATATAAGTAGGGTGCGAGACTAGTATATACTGTATACTAGTATATACTAGTATATGGGGGGTCGTATACTAGTATACAGTTTCGAACTCAGAAACTCAGAGCGCTGAGTTCCTGAGCTCAGTGCGAATTTTGCGCGAGTGGGAAAGCCGAGAGGTCAGAATGTTATGTGATAATTGGCTCCCAAATCAGCAGCAATAAGGTGGAGGAGGGTAAGCAATTGCATTTAGGCACATGGTGCAAGCCAGAAGACTTGCTTGCAAGGCTCATCCAGCCTGCACAGCTCAAAGAGCACAAGCAGAGTTTGACGTCATTGTTGAGGAGCTTCTAGGGAGGCCATGTGCTCTGAGGTGCAAGGGGTGCAAGGGCAGCATCAGCCCTGCTAACCCCTCCCATCAAACAGCAAAACACCTTATGCAAGCAGCCCATGGAGCTAGAGTTTGTGGAGCTGGACCTGTCTGGGGAAGGATCCAGCCATGGCAGCAAGCGTAAGGCTACGCAGCAGCCACTGACAAACGCCTGTACGCCTCCGTCCAAGAAACAGCGACTTTCACAAGGAGTTCACCAAGTCTGTCATCACAGCTGAGCTCCTAATTAGGAAGCTGAGAAGATGGTTTATGTGAAAGCCAACCTGGGCAACCAGGAGGAGCGCTCAGATGCAGTGAAATTGCAGATGGATGCCTTGGGATAGAATGCTCTTTTCCAACTTTTTGAACAGCCTCTTTGTGCAGTTTTCACCTGGCTAGTTTACAGCAAGACTTCAAACGTGCCTGGTTTAGAATGATAGCTTGCAGAGACTAGGCGCAGTGGATTTTGGGGCAAGGACAGCACGCAAGGATGGCAGCGGATGTAAGGATGGTCCGGTGTCTCATTTCACATCTTTCGGCTCAATATTTCAATTCAGCAACATCACCAGTGGATCCCTGGGGGTCAAAAACCCCACCCCACATGTAAATGATGTAATTTCTCTTGAATTGTGGACTAGTATATACTATGTACTAGTATATATACTATTATATACTACTTTTTTTATCAGATATACTAGTATACCTCGCACCCTATATATAAGCATAGTTGTGAGCCAAATGAAGCAGGAACATGATGCAAGAATTCGATAAAAAGGTACAAGACAAGCCGCGGCTGCTCGCTGCGGTTTGACAGGTATCTACATTAGTTGCCAACGTTGGTTTTTCCTTTACATGTGGACTGGGGTGCCCTGGAGCAGCAGGGAAAGTGTTTAGATGGCAGGCATGCCAAAACCATGGAGATAACGTGCATCAAGGATGGGCAGTGGGCAGCACGCGAGAGCTGAGACCTTCAATACACAATTCGGATACACCAGTTGCAAAGAGCAAATGGTATGAATTATGACCATACATATGACAACCTTAGCTGGGCACTGCTGCTAGCGGAGGAGATGCAGTCCTGTGGCAAGTCACTTCAGTCAACCACATGCAGTGCTCCTGAAAGGCAGCTGGAACGTGCGCGATGCAGTGGCCAGCATGCGCCCAGTTTCCTTGCTTATTTTTGAGGAATAGCCCCACCTCACACACACACACAAATACACACACACACACACACACACACACACACACACACACACACACACACACACACACACACACACACACACACACACACACACCGTGGCTTGCCGCTTTGGGGTGGGCTGAAACTGTTGTTGCTCCCGCTCAGACAGACTGCAGGTATGGAATGGGCAGCACGTAACTGGCGGTCAGGGAGCTGTTGGATGGAATAATATGTTCCTCAACAGTTCCAATAGTTCCTCACCAGCATCCTTTGATATGGATATGTCGGACATGCTTGCATCTGGATTGGACAATGTGGACATTATGGCGAGGTATGATAAATTTTGGTCTCAGTGAAGCAGCTGTGTTTCCTAGAAGAAAACGTTCTCCATCCCAACCAGCGGTGACCATGAGCACCGACTTGCTCACTCTCTACTTGCAAAATCACATGCACCAAGTCATGGAGGATGAAGAACTCTTGAAGCCATACATTATTTGCAGCGAGGAGGCAGGGTCTGTGCTGGTTTACCTTGCTCGCAGTGGCAAATGCCGTTTAGTTGCTGTTCTTGGCTGGGACTTGTTGCTGCATTGCTTCACTAGCACGTCACGAAAGGCCTTGGACTCAATCTGGGCGATAGTGACTTCATTTGAGGTATCCTCCCTGTGTATGTATGCAAGTCAGAAGACGGGTTGTGTGTTTCAATGTCAGCAGGAAGCGTCAGTGCAAGGCCCTGGCGTGCCCCTGCAAGGGACACGGGAACCAAAGGTGGCTGAAGCGCTTTATTGCAACACTAAAGTTCAGTGAATTATGTATTAGAGAGGGTAGGGCCTTGTGTGACCACCAAATGCGCTTGCACACATGCAGCTGTCATTTATGAGGCAGCTGTCAGACCCCACAGCTAAACAGACAGCTGAAAACTCAAGCAGGACCTCCATCCATGCAAGCTGCTCTCATATAACATCACTCATGCACATCCATCAGTCCAAAATCCATTTTCAGTCTCTTGTCAATGATGCCACACCTCGTTTCTTTTAGCGTATCGATACCATGGACTATTTCCTCTGCACTAATATCAAACTCCTGAGCCAGGTGCACGCAGGCGGCAAGCGCGCTCTTGTCCTTGAAAACGTAGCTGTGTTGTTTGAAAACCCGCTCAAAGGCAGCATACAGTAGCTTGTCGTCAGAATCCATTTTTTATTTTTGTTTGCCTTGCCTTCGCCATCAACCAACCCTAACGTGGTGATGCTGTGGAAAAAAGGAATGTTTGGCATGAAGAGCTCAGATATTTACACCTAAAACAATACGGGAATTCATTGAACTCATTGCCATACGCGTTCTCACTAGGAGCATTTCCTGCTCTA
This sequence comes from Dunaliella primolecta, assembly GCA_914767535.2. Taxonomy (NCBI): domain Eukaryota; kingdom Viridiplantae; phylum Chlorophyta; class Chlorophyceae; order Chlamydomonadales; family Dunaliellaceae; genus Dunaliella; species Dunaliella primolecta. The sequence goes on along the minus strand of OU611755.1, from coordinate 4,848,786 downwards.
AAGCTGTCTGGGGATCTTATTAGCTTAGGCTGCCCTCATTGTACTGTCAATCAGTGATAAACACTTGAATGGGATCTAGGGGGGTTTTCCAGCCAGTAGGTGAGACCACTGAGTGAACAATTGCTAATAGAGCAGCCACCTGCAGGAGGCCTCCTTCCTCCCTCCCTCCACCTTCTCATGTTTCACTCCTACAACAACAACTCCTTACAATGGTTCACAACAGGCCAGAAGCGGCTGACAAATGTGGCGGTGGTGAGAATGAAGAAGGCAGGCCAGCGCTTCGAGGTCGCCTGTTACAGGAACAAGGTCCAGGACTGGCGCGCTGGAATGTAAGTTGTGCCTGCTGGAGGGCAACTTGTGTCAGATGAAGCAGTACATCTTGTGCTGTCAACAGGCAGGCAGACGTCTGAGAAGCACGTGTTTATGCCATAAATTATGGTGTTGACACTTACAGATGAAATAGTCCATAGAAGGGAACACTCCCATTATGCATGCGCATACAATTGCTTGGTTGGATGTACAGGCGCAAGTGCTTCATAAGCCTGGCATTGCGTGGTCACTCTGCACTGGAGGTCTGACGAATGTGCCTCATCAAATATGAGATGGGTCACAGGTAAAAAGAAAATCAAAACTGTTTTGTGTCTTACGTGCTCCACTGGTCTGCTGCAGCGAGAAGGACCTGGATGAGGTGCTGCAGTCTACCAGTGTGTTCCACAACGTATCCAAGGGTGTGGCGGCTAAGGACAAGGACTTGCAGGCAGCCTTTGGCACCACCGACCACACAGCCATCTGCTTAGAAATTTTGGCTCGGGGAGAGCTGCAGGTATGTATTTTTAGGCATCCATGCTCAGTTTGTGTATATGCTAGGCTGCTGCCTTGCTGCTGAAATGTCTTGTACCCAAATTTGTATCTGGGAGGCTTGCATTTCCGTTATACTACCAAACAGACTTTGCTAGATCATGACATGCATGGTTTCCAAGATGTCATCCATCCCCTTCGTGGAAGAGTCGTTTATGTACTCGTTTTCAAGCATGGCAGCCCTCTCCTTCAGACAACTTGAAAGGAAATCTCCCCTTGCAGGTCAGTGAGGAAGAACGGAAGATGCAGTATGAACATTTGTTCAAAGATGTGGCGAGCGTGCTAGTTGACAAGTGTGTGAACCCAGGTGAGGAGTTGCAGGGTTTCAATTCTCGTTTGAAGTTTTTGTACTGGCAGTCAGGGGCTGGAGACTCCCGAAGTCAATCCAGGGCTTAATGTCTCTATGGCTACTATGTAGAAAACATCAAAAAAGCTGTAAAATCAACTTTACTTATGGACTTGCCTCTTCCAACTGTCAACGAGGTAGTGCAAGAATGGCCAAATAGGGATGCTGACCGATAATTCTGGCAAAAAATTTTATGTTTTGGTGGTCGCAGAGAGTGGGCGCCCATACACGCTCGCACTGATTGAGCGCGCCCTCCGCGATGTGCACTTCAATGTCGATCCAAAGCATTCAGCAAAGCAGCAAGCTCTAGAGGTGCGCAAGAAGTCCACTTCTTTCTGTGAGGTATGATTGCCGCTCCCTTGGGCTTGCAGCTTGGAATGTATGCCAAATCTTTGCAGTTATAAGTTGCAGCATGATCGTTATTAGATTAATAACATGATGTTAAGCTGCAAGGTCCAATGTATCGTTAGTCAACACGCTCATCTTTGTGGGAGGACCAGGTAATTGGAATTAGGAAGTACTTTTTATCGAGCAAATCTTTAACTTAGCACCTTCTACAGAAAACCTGCGTGCAAGGAATCATCAACTTCACAAGCATCCATTTCCACACAGAGCAATCCCAATAAATCCTTGCCTGCAAGGTCCCGACATGTTGCCTTCTTCTGTGTGTTTGCACCACAGGTGCTGCCCCTACTACAAAAGCACTTCCCCATCCAGCGCGCACGCATGCGCCTGAAGCTGTCGGTGCCTGTGGCTCAGCACCAAGAGATGGTGGACAAGCTGAAATCCTATGATGCTGTCATTGAATCCTCTGACACCCTTCCGCAGGCGGCAACGTTTGTAGTGCTGGTGGGTGAGCGTCAGGAGACTGTGATTCTCATTGGGGGAAAGAAACCTCCTCCACGGAAGAGGAAGAAGCATGGAGGCTTGCTGTGTTTGTAATTGAGCCTTTCTTAACGGGCAAGCACTCCTCTTCTGTTGCTCAAATGCGTGCAAACTGTGCAAGCGGTCAACTGTGTGCGCAGATAAGGATTTGTGATACACTGAGCTGCATTATTCCAAAGCACACAGAGGATCCACGTGGACTTTTTCAGAGGAGGAGGTCAACTGGCCTATGCCGCCGGACATGCTCTTTTTTGAGTTTCTTTCTCAAATCTGACCATGCCAACCATTACATTCAATAAAAAGATGCATCCACCAAAAATTGATGAAAATCAGAGGACCCCAGATTATTCTCCTGGCGTCAGATCACCCAAAAAGGCCCCACAGCTCCACCCTGGGACCAATTTTCACTTCCATACATATGTTCTTGTAATTCCATACCATGCTAACATCCTGCATATCTGAAAAAAGGAAAGGAGGAAGGCAAAAATTATCCTGTTTGGCAGCCCTCGCGCTGGAATTTTTTTTCCAGAGAAATAGCTGAAATTCTGTATCATCTCACCAACCACTAGGTCTTTTCGCTCCATTTTTCAGCAATGACTTTCTTTTTATAAATAAGCTCCAAATCACTGAAAAACACCCAATTTGGTGTGGTAAGTGGTCCGTTTTGGGGACTTGATGGTCAAGAACGTCTGACGCCAGGAGAGTGATCTGGGGTCCTCTGATTTTCATCATTTTTTGGTGGACGTATCTTTTTATTAATAACAATGGTTGACATGGTCAGATTTGAGGAAGAATCTCTAAAAAGAGCATGTCCAGCGATATAGACCAATTAAACCCCCTCTTAAAAAGGGGTCGTGTACCTCTGTGTAATACAAAGAAGATGACCCAAAAAATAGCAAGCTTGAAAGCAAGGAGCCTTTCATTGTTCTGTGGTGTTCCTAAAAGTCATACCTCCAGTGCTGCCAAACTTCTTCAGACGCCCATAAAGAATTTTCTGCTTGTAAGCTGCAGCATCAGAGCAAACCTTCTTCCAAAACACCATGCTGCCCTATCTCTACCTTCCTCTGCTGGCCTTCCTCCACGACGGCTGCCTCTCATCCTCGCAGGTTGACCCTGGCCTGTTCCGACACCTCAACACCTTCCTGCAGTCCACCATGAACGGCAAGGGCCGCATGGAGGTCGTGAACTTTGCCGTCATGGCGGAGGGAATTACTGCAGACGCGTTTGCCTCCGAGACCATCCAAACAAGTACCAGCAGTAGGGGAGCTGCTGTCGTGGCGCACCCATCCACCTCACTGCATCCCACCACACAGTCTGCTGTTGGCCAGCAGCCTTCTCCGCTGAGCCCTCATTCCGATGCACTGGCAGCTCCTGCAGGTGTTGGTGCAGCAGCAACTGGGTTGGCGCCGGCGGCTACGGGCCCTGTGGGTGCTGCTGCAGTGCCTACAGCTGTGCCCAGGAAGAGCCCAGGTGAGGGTGGATGGAGTAGTTGCATTATCCTGTAGCCTGCAGGTATGTCTGCAGGTCATCACCTGATGAGGATGGGTGGGAAGAAGGGAAGAGGGGCTCATAGGAGGTCCAGGGATTTCCTGGAACCCTGCTGTATTCTTGTTGCAGAGGCTGCGGAATGGTTGGGTGACTGCTGGTGGCTGTGATGAAGGCATGGCTCTTTGAAGACAGTGATAGAGTGACTGCTGGTGGCTGTGATGGAGGCATGTCTCTTTAAAGGAGGACGTCTGATCGGCTTCAGGGTACCTCCTCAGGCTTGCTGGGGTGCTGTGGCAAAACTTTTGCCACTGGTGTGCAACATGCGTCTGTCAAGTGAAAGGTTCTGCAAGTTTTGCCGTAGCTGGCAAGTCCCCTGCATAAAATCCTGCCTTGTGCATGGCAAACACATTTAGGGAATGCACAAGTTATGGAACCAGTGGCTTGATAGTTTACCTTACATGGGTATTGGCTACAGCAAGCTTTAGCACACTTTGGGCCATACCTGTGTATATGCAGTTTGCCCCATACTTGTTTTTAGCACCTGATGATGATGGCTGAAGGCCTCTTTGTGATACAATCATACATTGCACTAGGCTGCATTTCTTCTTTGCTTGAAATCTGATTTTCATGCATTGTCACTTTCTGCTCATGTTCCTGATTGCTCGAGTTTCTTGTCCCTTTGCCATCTGTGCTCATGTCACTTGTACCTCACACTTCGTTGAACCCATCGATCTAGGCCTCTTCCTGCATGCCACCCTCATCTCATAACTCTCTTTGTTGGCATCCCTCTCAGTGGATGCTCTCCTTCATTTGTCCCTCCATGTGCCCCCTTGCATCTGGTGCCTCTTTCCATTGCATCGTTTTGTGCCCCACCGTGTGTGTCTCTCCGTCCCTCCCTGCGCATCTCTTCATGTTTCCCCCTGCACTTGGTGCCTCTCTCTTTGATTTGCCCCTCATTCCGTGCCCCTCCCAATGTGCCTCCTGTATCGCACACCAGGGCCCCATATGGAAGCAAGCCCGGTGGTGTACCGAGGCCCCATCTCACAGTTGCCAGAGGAGCATGCATCACGGCGGGAGCGCTTTGCTGAGCTGGACGAGTTGCAGCCAGGATGGCAGGTATGACAATGCACTACAGATTTACAAGTGTACCAGCACATGTGGGCTGAGGATGTGTAATGCATGTGTGCATGCATGTCGATGTGAAGAGTGTTCCACTCTGCACCATTTCTCTCCCCCCCCCCCCCCCCCCCCTCTCTCTCTCTCTCTCTCTCTCTCTCTCTCTCTCTCTCTTATTGGCAAGCCCCAGTTATTGTGCATAGCCTAAGACCACCAATTAGGTTCATACCTGGCTGCCCATGTCCATCCAAGTCCCCTTCTTGCCCTAGGACTTTGGCTGCCCTCCATAAAATTTAGTTCAGGCTACCCTGCGGTATCAGGGGTCCCCGAGGAAAGTGGTCATAAATGCAGAGGGCCCGTTTGTCAATAGGCTAAGGTTGCAGTGACAAGAAGGCAATCATTGGATGGGCCCAGCAAGCCAATGAGTTGGATTGAAGCTCTGCATGTAGGCCTAGTTCAGTAGTAGCTTTTAAGTACTGCAGCCAGCCAAATTACGGCGTTCAAGGGTGCAGCCGGCAAGATTTGTCGACCAAGCTTATAAGAGTCCTGAGCCCTGGATTGGCGCTTGTGCAACCCAGGTCCTGGCCCTAACATTTCAAGTCAAGCTGTGTCATTGATATGGGGGTTGACTGATCCAGTAGCAACTTGAAAGCGCTGTTTGTTATGCATGGGCCTGAAGCTGGCCTTGCTTTAAACTTTGCAGCCCACCTGATGAGCCAAGTCGGCTTGCTGCTCAGCCAACACATTTTCAAATTTCCAGTCGTGAAAGGCATCGCAATTCACTCAGTATGATGCTGCGTATCTGTGTCACAGTTGGATGAGTTGATCCATGGAATGCTGCAGGGTGTAATGAGAAGCAGGGATACAACAATGCCGGTGTGTGTGGGTGTGGGTGTGGGTGTGTGGGTGTGGGTGTGGGTGTGTGGGTGTCATGGTGCATTTGAGCCTCTCGGGCGTACGATTTGCAGGGGCTAATAGCTGTGGCTTGTGAGCATGCTGGCCCAATCAGGCGAAAAGAGGCACATCCGTATTTGCTGCAATTGAGCAGTCTAGGCTCTGTGTGGGTTTTCAATAGATATTACACTCAAAAAAATATAAGAGTGATTGCATTGGCATCAAAACCAATCCCTACATCAAATAAGGAAAAGAGGATGCCTAGGGCCGAGGCACCATGTACATCCTTTACCGAGGGAACATAGAGAGAAAAAGGAAAGAGGTTGATAAGGATCAGGAGGGTCACGGGCAGTTCCTTGATCTTGTTAATGAGGGTTGGTAAAAGCTTTTGCAAAAGCGCGTCTGGTGCTAGCAAGTTTATAAGCATACTGGACAGAATGAAGCAGCAGGAAGCATACCTTTGGGGCTTCACAACTCAAACTGTTTGAAACTAAATATTTAAGATCCTGTGCTCAAAGCTATGAATCAATGTCGATTTGGGACCAATCAGAGGGGGTAGGGGGTTGGTGGGTGGGCCAAGGGGAGGTGGAGTCCAACTCTTGGGACCTCCCATTACATCCTTCAACATTCTAAAAATTTCACGAGATTTCTTGGCTCAAGCCCTGTCAGTTTGCACATTTCTGGTCAAGGGGGGGGGTATGTGCATGAGTAGGAGTCAGTGCCACGCGTGCATGGGTGTTAGCCGCAGATGGTTTGAAGCCAAAGGTGTAGCATCCTGTTTGACTGTGGTGCTGTGATGACTGCCATACCCAGGTCGAGTTGCGTAGCAAAGGAGACAGTGTGGAAGCTGCGTTCTACACACCAGACACAGGGACATGTGTGGGTGCCTACACAAATGCACGTCGGATGGCGCTTGCAGCTAAGAAAGCGGCTGCAGCACAATGACAGTGGCGGCTCCGAATGGGGTATGCAGGTAGTGCACAGAAACAAATAAACTCCTTGACTCATGCTCTCGGTGATGTACAAACTCCATTAAGGAATGCAAAGACGTGTGTGAGGCATTTATCTTACGGATTGGAGGGGGTGCATGTCCTTAATACCTGCGGTATGGCAATTATTCCTGATGGTGTTATCCATGACCATTTTTTTATGCAGAGGTTGTTTCTTGGTCATTTTGCTTGAATATAGCCTCCTATACTGATTAAGAAAGTCATTTAAATGTGTGGTCCAAGCTTTTATTTTTTGCAGCCTTGAAGGACATTTGTGCTTTACAATGCCTTTTCGCCATTCTATATGACTATTTCATTAAACTGGTCAATGTGTTTATCATAATTCTTAGGTTGTTGACTCCCTTTTGGCAGTAACTTGCATCCATCTTTTGTATCGAGAGGACAGCAGGCCTGTAACCTGCTTCTTGCCTGAGACAAAGAAAAAGAAAAGAAAACGAAATACCATGATGGCAGTAAGAATGCTCCCCAAAACGATTGAGAAAAAAGACACGTTGGCTTAAGGGGCCGTGTGTCCCCTTCGTGAGACGGTGTAACAACCAATTTTGTGTAGTACTAGCTGCTGTAGTGTGGCACAAGCTAGCAACAAGTTAGTACTTCAAGCACGGGTGCTGCTGGACACAGCACACGCATGCAACTCAGGTCTGGGATTTAGCACTTGTGGACAGCTGAACTCATAGCCTTTTACATACACAGAGCCGGGGCAGCAGAGATGATGGCCCAGATCTTACAAGCACAAACAGAGACTGCAACTGGCCAGCAAATACACCAAATACGTACCACACTGAAAATATCAAGCAAGCACAATTTATACCACAAGTTGGAATCAAATCTGGTACAGATGTCATGTTCGTATCCAATTCCTTCCATCTAAAAAAAAGAAAAAAGAAAAGTCTACGCTAGCCAAAAGGCCGCGTGCAAAAAGAAAAAGAAAAAAAAAAACCTACGTAGGCAGAGAAAACTCTCCCTACATCAATTAAGGAAAGAGAGACACATTGGCTCAAAGAGCCGTGAGTCTCTCTCACCAGAAGATGAGAGGGGAGTTAATGTGGATCAGGTGGGTTTCTGGCAGCACGCTGCTCCAGGGCACCAGTATTATGATGAGTGTTTTTATTTTCAATGGCACGTCTGGTAGAGGTAAGTTTGTGCGCAAATTGTACAGAATGGGCATGGAGTTTTCTTGCAAGTGTTTCAGATCTCTGTGAGTCAATCCCTAATTTTCTGAATTGATCAAGGTTATGGGCATTGTAGATAGTTCCACCCACACCCAGGAGGATAGGGTGGATAGTAATCTCTGTACCTTGGAGTTGTTTACACAGTTCACTGTGTTGTTGCTGTGAGGCTTCTAGCTGGGCACCAGGCCTCGTATCTTCACAGTACTTGATTTCTATTAAGTGAATATGGCGGGCTGGAGTTGTGCTACTCCCCATACTGCGCAGTACCCGGTTTGAGGGTGGAGTGGGTGGTCTGTTTGGGTTGGTTAGGTGAGGAGTGACCAAGATTGCATCAGGGCGGCTGGAGTTGCGTCTGGATTGCATAGAAACCGTGGGTTTGAAGAGGTTGGAAGGTACAGCACGATTAGAGACTAGCCGCGTGCATTAAGGAAAGGTTCCCTGACTAGCAAGCTAGAAAGGGTCTCATCAAAGGGCCCTCAAACCTAACTTAGTTTGAAACTAGGCACCTCTAGCCTAGGAAGAAAGCCAGAAACAAAGCTAATGGGGATCTGGAGGGTTGTCCGCCATGCTCCTGGATGCCCGGACTCTCCTTCTCCTGCTCTCCTTCTCCTGCTCTCCGAGGTAGTGGAGTCCACTGCCACGCGCCCAGCAACCCCACCACTAGAAGTCCCCTGAAAAAGAAGTGCATGCCGTATGTTAATAATAATTGTTAATCTTTGGATAGCATGGCAATTTAACTCAATTAAGTCCAAGGCTTGGATGCTAACGATCTAGCCTTTTGCCTGGTTAAACCCAAGTTGATAAGAGGTTTGATGGTGTAGTCATTATAGATAGTGCCTGCAACACCAACTAAGATGATGTGTAAGGTCACCTTGTTGTTCCTGTTTGGGTTTCTCAAGCTGCGGGTTTTGAGCCTGGTTATAGTGTTAGTATGCTGGGAAGTGGCAGCTTCTAGAGTGGGAAAGGGGTTGATATCAGGGCAGGATTTAAATTCAACAAGATGGATGTCCCTGTCTTGAGGAAGGATCTTAGTAGGATCAATGCGTGAGGGTCGGCCTGGGATGGAGTGCACAAAGGCAGCTCAAGATATCCAAACAGGATTAACAAAGTGTCACTGCACACCATCTTAATTGGTGTTGGCAGCACCATTTACAATGAGTATACAATTACACCTCTTACAAATCTGGGTCTGACCAAACAAAAAGCCAAATCACTAGCATCCAAGCTTAGGGACCATGCCATCCGAAGATTATCCACCATCATTAACACTAGACACGCTCTTTGCTTTCAGGGGGCTTCTGGGAGGGGGTTTGCTGGGCGCGCGGCGGCGGCGGAGGACAGGAGAAGGAGAGTCCGAGCGTCCAGAGGCATGGCGAACAACCCTCCAGATCCCCATTAGCTCTGTCTCTGGCTCTCTCCTAGGCTAGTTTTGTCTAGTGTAGGTTTGAGGGCCTTCTGGTGAGGCCTCTAACTTTTGTTAGGGGTACTTCCCTTAATGCACGCGGCCTATGGCTTGCGTAGACTTTTCTTTTCTTTTTTTCAGCATCAGGGCGGCCTTGGTGCCGGGCAGAGGAGCCAGGTCCTTCCTTCCATCTCAGGAACACACACACACATATGCTCAAGAAAAAGAAAAAGAAAAGAAAAGTCTACGCAGCCCCGAGGCCGCGTGCATTAAGGGAAGAACCCCTAACAAAAGTTAGAGGCCTCACCAAGAGGCCCTCCACCTAAACTAGACAAAACTAGCCTAGAAGAGAGCAAGAAGCAGAACTAATGGGGATCTGGGGGATTGGCCGCCATGCCCCTGAGCGCTCGGACTCTCCTTCTACCATCCTCAGCCGCCTCCGCGCGCCCAGCAAACCCCCTCCCAGATGCCCCCTGAAAGCAAAGTGCATGTCTAGTGTTAATGATGGTGGATAATTTTTGGATGGCATGGTCCCTAAGTTGTGATGCTAGTACTTTGGCTTTTTGATTGGTCAGACCCAGATTTATAAGAGGTGTAATTGTGTACTCGTTGTAAATCGTGCCACCCACACCAATTGAGATGATGTGCAGAGTCACTTTGTTATTCCTGTTTGGGTTTCTTGAGCTGCGTGTTTTAAGTCTGATAATGGTGTGGGAATGTTGAGTCCGTGCACGTTCTAGAGTGATGAAGGGGTTGGTGTCAGGGCAGAATTTAAGTTCAACGAGGTGGATGTCCCTATCTTGTGGGGGAATCTTGGAAGGATCAAGGTGAGCTTGTCTGCCTGGGATAGAGCGCACAAAGAGAGCATCAGGGCGGCTTTGGTGTCGGGCAGGTGAGGCAGTGCCATTTGGGAAGATCCAGTCTGGAATAGCTCGAGAGATGTTTTCAGGGGCTTGTATGCCCTGATCCAGAAGTCTGTCATGGTTACAGCCGTCCATGCAAATGAGGGATGAACCATATCGGCCTTTACTGAGGGCTTCTACACAGAGGCTAAGGGCCGTATGGTGTCTGTTGGTGTGCATCCCACTCATTGTTGGGTTGGTACACCTAAGCAGAACGTGATAAATGTTGTCCGTATTTGCACATAGTGGGCATCTATCAGAACTGGAAAAGTTGAAGTTGGATGCATGACTCTGTGTGTACAGTGTATCCGTTCGATACTTCATTAGATTAATTTGTTGTTTAAGGGTAATCTTTGGATTCTTCCAGAAGGAGTTGCTGATCTCCTTGTTTGCAAGTTGAGATATTGAGTTGTGAGCTTCAGTGTTTGCATTGGTGGTGGGTGATGTGGCATCGTTAAGCTTTTGCCATCTCTGGTAGTGGTAGCCAGAGGTGTCAGCAGAGCCAAGTTTGTGTTTCTTGTGCATGTGTGCCTTAAGTTTGTCGCTCAGATTGGTGAGATAGTGTATAGGGAAAGTGTGGGAGCGGTGCATGCCATCACTTTGTGTGGAAGAGGTCTTCAATGAGAGCCAATAAAAATTGTGGAAAGGGTCCCTGGCACCTGGAAAGGCAATGTCTATGGTGTGAGAGAGGGCTGCGGTGCGAGCGCAAGCGTCAGCCCCCTCATTTCCTATGATGCCAGAGTGGGCTTTGACTTTATAAAAATGGATAGGGTGAGGGGAGTGCTCTAATATGGTTGATATTGCATGGATGAGCTCTGCATGTAGGTGATACCTCATGCACATGGGATTAAGGGTTTGATTAGAAATCTGAAAGAGGCAGGATGCACTATCAGTGGCAATTTCAGTTTGCTCATGTTGGAGTGCCACAAGGATACCCACGAGTTCTGCTCTAGTGATGGTATTTGTAGGCCCCTGGCCATTGGGTTTTATGTGCAGTTGCAAGTGTTGGGAGGGTTGAGTAGTGTCTCTTCCTGGTTTGTAAACACCTGAACCTGATAGCGGAGGGGATTCGTCATCTTCGTGTTTGATCACACTGCCATCAGGGTAGGTCATTTCCCTCCAATCCTTGATTTTAGGTGTGAACATCTTTTTGTAGTTGGCAGGGGTGAAGGCTGCTCTTGCCTGAGGGCACTTGTGTGAGCAGTTGTGGGTGTCAGGGGGGAGTGATTGGAATTTCTGCTTCCAAGTGTTTGATGCAAGGTGTTGGTGTGTTTGCAGTGACATGACTGGATTTGGAGTATCCAAGGGTAGCCAAATAGTTTCTGGAGCAACTTGTTTTACATCCCGCTGGAAGGACTGAAACCAGTCACTGTTTGCGCTGTCTAGCATAACTCTGGCATTATGGTTCCACACAACAATGAGCTGCATAGGATAGGATGGTGGGGTAGGATTGGGTATGGTATCAAACCAGTGTTGTGGTGCCTGAAAATGGATTTTTCTTGCGGGGAATTTGGCAAGTACTTTTGCAACGTCTGGGTATTGTCTGATCCAGGTCATATACGCATTGCAGCTGAAGCCTCTCCAGTGAGGCAGGAGCATGAAGGTGGCAACTGGATCTATGGTTTGGAGGGCAGAGTGCACTGCATGGCGCAGGAGTTTAAACATAATTTCATCATCATGTGGGGAATGGCAGAAGGAGAAGCCAGTGTAGCGCACAGAGAGGGCGTCTGTGTGCGCCCCAAAGACCTGGTCTCGGCAGTTTGTGCTGAAATAGGTCTTGAAGTTATTTTCAAAATCAAGAGGGTTGGAAAACCTCTCCGCTGAGACCATGCACCATTTATGCAGGGCTGAGCGGATGTGGGAGGGAGTGATCAGCATGTTGGAATTGAAAACCTTTTTGCTCTGGTCAAAGAGATCTTTTTGCTGAGCCTTTTGACGTGAAAGCAGACCCATAATTTCAGTTGCTGGATTCTGGACAGGGGGTTGGATGGTAGCGTGGATGCCTGTCCTTTTGGCTGCTTCGTAGGCTTCGAGCAGGGTATTGAGCCTGTCTACTGTGAGCATGCCCATGCATTTGCCATTGGCATTATAGATACAGGCGCATTCGGAGGTGGTTACCTCTGGCATTTGCGCTGGCATGACGACCTCATCAGATGTGTCAATGTGAGGGATTTCCTTCATGAGGTCAACATTTCTAATGATCATTTCGCATTGCCATGTTGGCATGATATCTGTCTGGGGGTTGGTAGGTTGGAAATCGAAGGTGACATTCTTGCGAATGGCGCAGCCGGTGGTTGAGAGCCATGGAGAGTCAGAAAGGCTCTGAGGATTGCCTTCAAAGCCTTGGTTGACTAGATTGTCCAGGTCTATTTCAATGGACGAGGGGTCTTCTATTTCCTCTAGTCTCTCCTCCGAGTCAAAGGCTTGCACATGAGCCTCCAAGTCTGGATGGGTATGTGACATGTCAGCAGCTTCCCATTTAGGATGCCACTCCACATAGATCATTTCACAATCTTCAGAGAAGTTGATCCTTTCCGCTTTTTGGGAGTCTGACAGGGAGGCGCAGGCTGGGCAGTCCCAGTGCTCATTTTGTTCGCTCAGTGCCCGGTCATTTTGGGAGCATGCTCTAACGTCTATTAGACAGCCCCAATGGTATGTGCGGTGGCATGTATCACAGGTGGGCATATCGTCATAGCATTGAGATTCATGGGTGTATTCTTTGCTCACTGGGCTCCAGCAGAGCTGGCAGCATGGGTCTGGTTTAGTTCTTCTTGGTACATGCTTTGAATAGGCCACTTTCAGCCCGTCATTTTGGAAAATGGGCAGGGCCCATTTTTCAATGGTGACGGGGTGCCATTGTACTTTGTAATGTTTTTGTTCCTTTTCTTGAGAGGACCTCTTATATTTCCTGAGATGTTGCCAGCCCATGATGTTTAGGATAACATGATCATAGCGGAAGATGGTGTTGCTAGCTTCAGCTGCGCTTAATGCAGCAGCCTTATTCTGTTTACAATTCCAGAGCCATTGGGGAATATCAGTGCCTGGTGTGTTTGGAGGTAGAAGGCTAGGAGTTATCATGGGTTGAGGGTTATGCTCTAGGAATGTTGTTGGGGCTCGGCTCCCTCTGGGCCTTCTGCCCCCAGTTTGTGGGGTCTGAGTGGAGTCTACGTTATGTGCTTGTGCTTGCGGCTGCTCCGCATGGGGATTGCTTCTTTTGCGTGTGCGTCTGCCTTGGCATGAGTGCACCTCTGCACGTGGTTGGCTGTTTGGAGATGGGCTCTCTTGGCTGCTGGGGGAAGCATTTTCTATTTCCATATCCTCAGCATCAAAGAGGGGGTTGCTGTAAGCTGCTGTAGAATTGTGTATGTGTGTGTTAGGGGCATGGCTCCCATTGTCTGGATCGGAGTTGGGGGGATCTGGGGGAGCATGGCCTGGGTGCAGCTTTGACCAGTTCCATCCTGTTGGAGTATGTTCTGTTTTCATCATTTCTGTATATGTTGTATCATTGATGCAGCGTGATTCAGGGGTTTTATTGGGTGAGCTGTCTTGGCTGTGTATGATTGTAAAGATGAGGTCAGGTCTGTCTTCGGTCAGAGTGTGGGTGTTGAGAGTATGGGAAAGTTTATTCAGGGCTACAATATGTTTGGTCTTAATTTTTCGGCCAAATAGAGATGTGAGTTTGTTCCCGTCAATAATATGGGTGTGGTTATCATTCAGCAAAGCTGAGAGCCTGTTTATGCCTATTTCCATAAGGGCATATGTGCAGTGACAGGCTAAGGTTTTGAGGGTGGGTTGCATTGGCATTGAGAGGACTTTTATTATGGGGGATATTCTGGAGAGGAGGTAAGGTGCTCCTTGATAGGAGATGTCAAGGTCGCTGTTATTAATGCAGAGGTATTGCCTAATGCGGAGCATGTAGGGTAATTGCTTGAGGATGAAGCTGGATTTTTGGTGGTCAGGGTTGATGCTCCTGAGAGCATATTGTCTCAGTTGGTTAATTTGTGATTCAAGCATTGCCTTGGTGAGCCGGCCGTGCCTGCCTGTGTTATTGAGGCTGCTGGTGAGGGCTGTTGCACATCTTGCATTATATTCCACTGCAGTGGATGTACAACCAAGACCATAGTTAATTTTGTCTTCTCGTAGGACGGCTGTGGCAGTGCTATGCCAGAGCTTGTACCTCTCTTTGATAACCTTGAGGATACATGTGTCCCAATCCGCAAGGTCCTTCTCAGAGCAAGGTGTCACTGGAAAGGCGTATGCAATGCTGGGGATGATGGCTGTACGGATTATATCCATTGTTTGCTTTGGCGTGGCAAAAGAGCATGCCAGGTTGGCAAGTTTCTTGGTGAGCTTCTCCTTCATTTTGGTTAGCTGGGGATCCCGGTCCAATGTCATGGTGACTTCAACACCGAGGTACGTAAATGGATCCCCGGGGTGAATGAATTGGGCCGGCTTGCCTTGAACCAGTATCTTATCTTTGAGTTGACGTTGAGCAAAATCTGCAACGGACGTGTTGCCCCTTATTTGCATTGTTTGTTGGCTAAGAAGGTTGCATGTCACCTTTGTTTTTGAACCAGAGATGATGAGGTGGGCCCAATCAGCGTAGTGGCTTAATTTCTTGGCTTGTATACGGAGGTTAGCATACGTGCCTGTGAGGCAGATGAGGTCATCTGCAAATGCCCCACTACTGATTTTGTTCTGGGCTTTCTGTTCAGAAGTTTGTGCTTTTGTTGAGGCACTCATATTCATAGCCTCGCCCGCCAGCATGGAGCCAGCGCAGTAAGGGTTCCATGTATATGAGGAAGAGGAAGGGGGAGAGGGTGTCCCCTTGGATGGTACCCCTTTCTATGGGGATGTCATTGGAATACTGACCAGTAGCTAGACGGACTCTGGTTTGAGCCTCCTGGTATAAGTTCTTGACTGTGTCAATGGCATCGGTGGGGAAGCCGAGGTCATACATGATCCAGAGCAGCTTGTCGTGGTCTGTTGTGTTGAAGGCAGAGGTAAAGTCTACAATCAGAGCATATACATCTTTATTAAAGAGTTTGGAATCTTCAAGGGTCATGATTAAGTTTTGGAGTTGGTGTATGGTGTCTGTGTGTTTACGGAAACCCGCTTGCATAGAGCTGAGGAGGGAGTGGCTCTCTGCATATTCATAGAGGGTGGTCGTAACCAGGCGTGTCCATAATTTATAGAGGGTGTTGGCCAGGCCAATAGGTCGGTAGGACGTGATGTCCGTTTCAGGGCCTTTATCTTTGAAGATAAGTACGGTATCACTCTTTTTCCAAGCTTTGGGGGTGATTCCCGTTGTCCACATGATGATAAAGAGTTTGTGGATGGATTCCTTGTATTCATGCGGCAGGTGTTTGAGCAGCTCATTGGCTATGCCGTCCGGTCCTGGAGTTTTATTATTTGTGAGGGATTGGATACACTGCTGGAAGGAGCAGCTGTCTAGGATGGAATTGTGAAGCCATTTCCTTTTCCTTTGGGTATGCTCAAGAATAATGTCCATATTTCCAAAGTATACCTCAAAGAAAAGGAAAGAAAAGAAGAACAACGTAGGCAGAGGAACTCTCCCTGTATCAATGAAGGGAAAGGAGACACATTGGCTCAGAAGAGCCATGAGCCCCCTCCACCACGAAGCTACAAAGAAAAAGGTAATGGGGTTCTGGAGGGTAACTAGGAGCACTAGGCTCTAGAACCTGGCTATGAAAGGTACTCTTGTTTTCAATAGCGCGTCTTGTGGAAACAAGCTTGTGGGCATACCGAACTGAATGAGCATAAAGTTGTTGAGCAAGCTTAGTGGCACGTTGGTGATCCAGTCCTATTTGTTTGAATTGCTTCAGGGTATGTTCAGTATAGATAGTCCCACCAACACCTAGGAGAATAAAGTGAATCGTAACAGCTTTAGCGCTGATAAGTTTACAGAGGTCTGCATGCTGCTGCTCAGCCACGTCCAACTGATGTTGAGGCCTTGTGTCTTCCCAATCTTTATTCAATAAAGTGGGTTTGCATGCAATTGATGAGGTTGTCTCACGCGATTAGCTGTGCAAATCCTCTGTGTGGTGCTGTGCCTGCTGCGTAGAGCATGATGTGAGCAAGAGGAAGAAACATTGTTAGAGGTGGGTTGGGCATTGTGAGGGGTTATCAAGATAGCATCTGGTCGGCTGGAGGTGGATCTATCTCACATAGAAAGGTTACGAGGGAAGAGGTAAGAAGGTATAGTTATGTTTAAGGCTTATGCAGGGATTTAAAGGTTATGTTGCGCAAGCCGTGTATCTTTTCCTATACCTGTGTTAACCAGGCCTGCTCCCCAAGGGGTCTTGCTAAGTGCTTTTGTAATCATCCTGCCAGCAATATTATGGCGTCCAATTTTCATGTTGGAGATGATTTGATTTTGGCAGCCTGAAAGCATGTGGAGTGCGCTGTCTAAATGATGACAGTCTGGGAGAGGGCATGATGGATCAGTTGATCCTTTAAAAAGGACTGCATGTTTTTGGTTATAAAGGATGCCTGTGCGGTACTGTAAGATAGTGCGCTTCATGGGTGTGGATGCATGACATATTTCTGAAAGCATTGCTGATTTCATTATTTACAAGTGGCAACAGGCTCTGATAATAAGAGCAGTAACCTGTTTTGGCATTTGTATAACCAAGTGTGTGTTTAGTATGCATGTGGAATTTGAGAGCATCTTGAAGATTGGGGAGGTAGGTGAGCTTGGGGGCAGGTGGGGGACCTGTAGATGTGCCAGCAGCATGCTATCTTCTTTCTTCCTTGGCTAACCAAAAGATGTGTGTAAATGGATTTCCACCAGGACCTGCACAGGGGATCCCAGTGTCTGCCACGCAGTTGTTGGCTTGATTGGCCTGATATTTTGCAACAGCATCAGCACATTCACTACCAGCGATGCCAGCATGAGACCTCACTTTGTGAGAACGACTATTGGTGTGAGTTGCTGATGAGAGTTGAAATCACTTTAAGGACACCTCCTGAAATATGCCTCAAGTGTTTCTCAGGGTAGAGGAGCTGTTTTAGGTATTTGATGGAGAGAGGTGAGGCTGTCTGACGCAATGTGTGTATAGCTGTGGGTGATAGCAGCAGCAATTGCTGCCAATTCAGCACGACATATGGTGTTAGTAATCCCAGCACCGTTGGGTTCAACAAAGTTTTTGCTGTTAGTGAGCGGGCAATGGATACCTGCCCCAGTTTCTTGCTTGCCATTTTGAGCATGACAGCTGCCATCTGTGTAAGGAAAATGAGATGGAAACTCCATTCAGGAATGGCTTTTTAGGTTTTGAAATCCATTTTGGGAGTCAGGTCCTCAAATCCTTCATTGAGTGTGCTACGCAAGTGTGGGACAGAGCCTATCCAGTTCAACTGTGCGTCTAAACAACTCTCTCATTCACTGAACAGCCCTCTTCTACAACAAAGTCTTCCACGTTGATATCAACCTCAATAACAGGAATCCTTCTTTCTGGACTTCACACCTGTTGTTTGCCACCAATGGCTTACTCATGCTCATGGCTTCCAACAGACAACACGTTCAGCCTTTCCTTTGAACCATTCGACTCAAGTGACTTGAGTCAGCTTGTAGTGGATCTCAGGTCTCGTCACTTGGCATGCTGGAGACAAATTCCCTCTTATCATCCTCGAGACCTCAATAGCAAAAAATTTGCGTGTCATTACTGGTGTGCTCTCCAACCAAGAACACGTATGTCAGAAAGAAAAGAAAAGAAAAACTATGTAGGCAGTGAAACACTCCCTACATCAATTAAGGAAAGGGGGCCACATTGGTGCACAGACCGTATGACCCACCCACCACGAAGTCCACGTCACACAACCATGTCACATATTCCCCTTACTTCCTGCCCAAAAGCTTGTACCAGGACTTACCTCAGCATGTCGTACTCAGCGTGGCCCAATTTGGTCCATACTCTCAAAGTTGAGCAGGTCACATGGCAATGACACTGCTGCTCCTACCTGTTGTCTTTGTGATCCCCAAGATGATATGCAGAATAAGTAGCAAGTTATTTTCTAATGCACCCGCCCCCAGGTCTGCTTTCTTTGGCTAAAATATGCTCCCTTGTTCTCTGGCCCACTCCTCCCTCTCTCTGACCATTCTCCTCAGATGGCTCCTTGCCAAGGATGCTTGCCATTCACGCCATGCTTGCCATTGACCATGTACAGTCTTTTGATATGTTTTCATTCAACTGATCAAGTTGATCAGAACAACAACAAGCTCAATCCTTTATTACATGAACTTCATTTCAAACATGGCCGCCAACAGTGTTGAAATGATTTTTTAATGAACAGGCCAGCTGTCTGTCGTTTTGACTCAAGGCCTTCTTTTCATGTAACCTGTAACCTGTAGCCTTGTGGTGGAAATTCACGGCTCTTCTGACCCAATCTGCCTCCTTTTCTTAATTATTGTAGGGGAGAGTTTCTTCTGCCTACGAAGCTTTTTCTACACATGACCAAAGTTTACATTTATGCAAAGGATGTCAGGCTTAAAAATTGACGCAACCAGAGCAGTGTCTGCCAGTCAGTGAACATCCCATCACCTGCCAGACTTTCTACAGTGTAGAAAATGGTAAAGTGATGCTGCGGCGCACAGCATTACTTGGCAACTAGCAGATGTTCTGGAGCAGGCAGATGCTTGGCACTCGCAGGCTCTAGAGAGTCGGCGCAAGTCTTACCATTTCAGGGCTACCTTGCTCTGAAGCTACTTGGCTTGCACGCACTGGTGCTAGGTAACACTGTTCACAGTTGTGTGTATCATAATTATATAAGGATCTGGATAAAGGAGTCATGAGGAATGTGAGTAGGTTTAGACTTCGTGCCCACTGCTTGATGGTCGAGTCCTGTAAATGGTTGGGTGGCTCAAATATTTGTGATGTGTGGGCGTGCTGAAGTCCAGGACGAGAAACATGTTCTTTTCTACTACAATTGCTTTGAGTTGTGTGATTTTGGTTTCAATTTTTGATGCTGGATGAGAATGTTTCACCAGCAGCCGATCAGCCAGATTCTTGGGGTGTAGGCCAACCCCCCCTAGTAACCCTTGTACATAGTTGGTTGCTGCTGCTGCTCCTCCACGTTGCTTTCATTGACTTTTCTCAAGCTTATGACACCGTGCCCAGACAGCAGCTTTGGTCTCACTTGCAGCGCAATGCAATGCCGACTCCTCTGCTCAGTGTGATCAGAGACATGTATGATAATGATGAGTACATTCTAATGGATGGTGAGAAAAGGGCGCGCGTGCAGCCATCGAACGGTGTTAAGCAAGGTTGTCCTTTGTCCCCCCTTCTTTTCTCTCTGTACATCAATGATATGGGCAGAGAGATAAGTGAGGGCATTGAGGGTGCTGTGACTGGTGATAGAGTGAATGGTGTGTCCCACATGATGTACGCTGATGACCTTGGATTAACTACGAATGACCCTGGTGAAATGCAGAAGATGCTGGACAGACTCCGTGTGTATGCCCAGAGAAAAGGGTTGACTGTAAACACAGCTAAGTCTGAGGTGGTGCACTTCAACAGTACGTCTGTCTCTCCTCTGCAGAATCCTTTTACGAATGATGGAGTGGTCCTTCCAGAGAAGGACAGGTTCAAATATTTGGGAGTGCTGTTGGATAAAAAGATGGATTTAAAGGTAGCTGAGGAGCATGCGGTGCGGCCTTATATGGCTGCACAGAGAAGGATTTCGGAGTTTGCCGAGGGTCATGACCTGAAAAACAGGCCTCATGCTATGCTCTGGTTGTCTAAGGTGTATGGCATTCCTGCTGGGATGTATGCGTGCCAGGTGTGGGGAACTCATTACTTGAGAGAAGGCAGTGAGTTTGATAGTCAATTGCAGAAAAGACATCTGTGTTCCTTGAGGCGCATTCTTGGAGTAAAGAACAGTACTACAAATTGGCCGGTGTTGAGAGAGTGTGGCCAGGAGCCTCTGCAGTTCTTCTGGTTCCGTGCCTCCATCAAGTTTTTTAATAGCATGCTCGACTCCAATAGTGAAGTTTTGCGTCGTGTGCTGAGGGCTGATTTAAGTCTGGCTTCTTTTGATTCCTCTTGCTGGGCTGCTGAAGTCTCTAATGCTTTTGGTGGGATGCGGAATGGTGATTCGTTCAAACAGAACATGCTGAGAGCTGAGAAAATCCCCATGCAAGAGTTCATTGGTGATTTGCGATGATGTGCTTTTCTTTTGCAAATGTACTGAGGTGCGTGAGCTACGCATGAGATACAAGGACCTTTTTGAGGAGATGTTTGACTTTGCGTGTGTTTGCTCCGCCTTCAAACGCTGACTTTATTCCATTCTTGGCTTGCCATCATATCACTGATTCTGAGATCAATGCTTTCCTAAATCAAGACTCATACAGACTTCTTAGATTTGTGTCAGATTTAGTCTCAATTTTTGATACTGGTTGAGCTTGTTTCACCAGCTGCCATCAGCCAGAGTCTCGGGCTGTAGGCCACCATTGTAAACCCCTAAGAGTTGAGACATCACTTTGGCAGGAGCACACATCAACTTGTGATAAATGTGAACAAGGACTCCAAGATGAAAAGCATGCCGTGTTCCTTTGTTCTTGCGCTTCTGTGTGTTCTCTTTGAAGGGCTTATGCACAGTTATTTTCTGACTTCCCCTCGTCTTATAGAATTTTTTTGGACGAATCAGGCACTTTCTACTATTCTCAAGCTAGCTCTGAGGATGCTATTCATTTCTTTCAGAAGCAAAATAATGAGATTATCTTATTATTTCTATTTATTATTTTACGTTTTATTCCCGATCTCATGGATATTCTTTGTGCAGTTGGAACAGTTGAGCAGACCGAGCAGCCAATCTACCTGGCTGAAGGTCAAACCCCATTGTAACTCATCTCTCAATTTGTTTATCAGTTTCTGCATCAGCGAAACACAAAGCTTTTCTTTTTTGTGTCTGAGCTTATGGATTTATTTTTGGCTGAAGGGCACTCCCCATTGTAACCAATGTAACGCCAGCTACACTACGCCAGCAAAAATTGTCCCAATCGGATCAAATGGCTGCAAGTGGGCGTACTCTAAGCAAAAGAGGAGCATACTTGGGCAATTTCTCAGATAGCCTTCTCCACTTTATTCCTGTAAAAATATAAATGCAAGTGGGCGTACTCTGAGCAAAATAAGAGCATATTTGGGCAATTTCTCAGATAGCTTTCTCCACTTTATTCCTGTAAAAATATAAATATAGTCTGTATATAGTCTTCACTCTTTATTATGTTTCTTACAACTGCAACTTTTAATTTCTCTTAATTTTCTTATTTTTGGCTGGCAGAGACCAGCCACAAGCCGATCAGCCAAACGACCTGGCTGAAGGTCACCCCCCATTGTAACCATTACAACTGCAACTTTTAATTTCACTTAATTTTCTTTGTTGCAATTATAACGGCAGAAACTGACATCACTTGCTAAATTTATAACCTAGTAATTTTAAATGAATGAGGTCTCTGCAAAATTTTCATAGGAAAACATCTTAGCCTAAATACATTTCCAAGTCAGGCAGTCACTCAAACAATTTTGTCATGAGAATAAGTTAAGAAAAGTAGCGGGTCATTCTTACAAATGAAATGGGGGTTAACACGCAAGCAGTTACTTCTCACAGCAACTCCTCTACCAAAACAAGGAAGGCATGAGGGAAGGGAAATGATGATAAGTATAAAACCGAACCAAAGTACAACAGGGCCCAGGTCTTAAGGCACAGAATCAATTACAAAAGAAGACTTCGAACACACATCCAAAAAGAGGACTGCATCCATCCATCTTCTGCATTTCAGCATTTATACACCGGGGGTGAACTTGGTGGCGGAAGCGAAGGCGTTGTTCACGGTGGGGTCAGCCAGGTGGTCAGTCAAGTTCTGCACAGGGCCCTTGCCAGTCACGATGGCCTGCAGAGTGAAAACAATGGGGCGATTTAGGAAATGATACATCCAGACATGCTGAGCACCTTACACCTTTTGCAGCTACCAGGGCTGGTTATTCATGAATGTTCATGGGCAATTTCAAGCAACTACAAAATAATATTATAGCCATTTGACCACTATCGCTACCAAATGGGGGATCGATGCGTTACTAGCAGGCTGCGGAATTGAGCAGCAGACAAGACTGCGCACTCATGGGACTGAGTCGTCCAGGATTGTGTTGCCTAAACAAATGACCAGGCAGGCATGACCAATGACCAAACCCCCCCGCACGCATGCACGCACACACACACACACACACACCTGCACGAAGAAGCCCAGGCAAGAGAACATGGCCAGGCGGCCGTTCTTGATCTCCTTGACCTTCAGCTCAGCGAAGGTGTCTGGGTCATCAGCCAGACCCAGGGGGTCGAAGGGGCCACCAGGGTACAGGGTGTCCAGGTCATCCAGGAAGCCCTCAGAGCCACCGTTGGCGCGGTAGGCCTCAGCCAGACCCATCAGCACAACCTGTGCAGAAATAGGATGGCAAGTACATACTCAGCATCGGGGGTGCATCGTTATCAAGCTGCAGTGCTTGAGCAACAATACACAGACATGGGCACACACTCTTAATGCGAGAAGCCGGTCAATGCAGCCAGGCAAACTATGCTAGACATCATTGGTTTGGCTACGAATGTCCAGCTCTGCACCCCACAGGTGTTTCAAGACACCAATTCCTTGGAGCATTGCATGCAGAAGGCCATGCTTGCATGGGACTGTCCAAGATAGGACAGCATATGATGCTGGATCCTCCTCAACCCTCACCTGGACGGCCAGGGTGGCAATGATGCTCTGGGCGTGGATCAGGGACTCGTTGCCCAGGTAGTTCAGGCCACCGTCAGCAAAGATCTGAGCACCAGCCTTGAACCACACGGGCTCACCGAACTGCACACCAGCGTACTGGGACAGCAGCTCAGGGGTCAGGATGCCCAGAGCACCCAGCAGGGCCCAGCGGGCGTGGATCAGCTCGATCTCCCTGTAGCGGGCGAAGGTCTGGCTGCGGAAGGGAAGAACAGGGAGAGGAGGAGAGAGGTTGAGACTTGCTTTTAGCATTGCACATCATATGCATTCTCATACCTTCATAACTAGCTAGACTCTCTCTCAGTAAGCAAGTTTGCCCTGCCGCGCATGGCTTGGATGTGTAATTTGTGCATATGCTGTGTGCGTGCGAGCATGTGTGTATGTGCGCACGCACACTCAGTCACATATTCCATTAACATAGCCAAACAGGTGCAAGAAGCCCCTTGGACAACAATGCTAGTAGCAAGCTACTTCCGCTGTGCACCACTGCCACCCTGCTAATGTGCATGCCTTTCATGTCCAGGATCAGCACACTCAGCACTTCCCCCAAAAGGATGGTCATGAAATGAGAGATCCTTGATTTCCCAATTGAGGAAGGCATCGGCAAGGAACTTACGGGTCAGCAGACAGACCGGCGGTATCCCAGCCGTAGTCACCGGGGAACTCGCCAGTGAGGTACTCAGGGGTGTCGTTCTCGGAGAAGGGGCCTGCAGGAGGATGAGTTGACGGAAGAACTTAGGAGGCCGTGTCTGACGCACGATTACAGGTTACATAGCATCCAACCAGAAAATGCCGTAGCTAGTGACACACGTCGACTTTGTAACCAGTGCTACGGCATCGAAGCTGCTACTGTTCCTGTGAGTGCCTGTCGGATGTGCACCCCACTTACCCAGGAACTTGGCGCGGTCAGGGCCGTAGAACTCCACGGCAGCGCGGGGGACAGTGGCCATCTGCGTGGCGCGTGCGGTGCGAGGGGAGTGGGGTTAACAGCGAGATATGCATCAGGGCCCAGCCTTCCGTAGGGGAGGAGAGGGTGAGTGTGATGATGATGCAGATTTGCCGCAGGACAAAAGCCAGGCACTGCTGTACTGCTGCTGCTGCTGCTGCTGCTGCTGTTGCTGCCGTGCCAGGGCTGGTGTGAGGGGGGCACGCACGCACCCGCTGCTGGCGGGTCTGGCGGATGTTCAGGGCCTTCAGGCCGGAGCGAGCGATGAGGGCAGCCATCTTTGCTATGTGCTTAAAGTGACGACTCAAGTAATTTGATTCAAATGCAAGGATACGAGCGCGTGCAGCTGTCTTATATCTCGGATCACATCATCCTCACTCTCATTGGCTCTCACATCAGCACACCTAAGTTGAAGCAAAGTAGGTGCCTGAACGGGTGGTGTTTGGATTTTTGTTATCAAATGAATGAACAATTTTGGTCCAAGCTTGCCAGGCAAGTGCGCTTTCCCTTCCGAGTGTCTGTCTCTGAGTGTCACGTTAGAATGTCAGCTGAGGGCATCTAGGATGAACCCTCAGCCTATCATGTAGTAAAAAGATGCTCATAAATTCCAGTGCTTGAACTTTTGGACTTCAACTTTAGAGCAAAGCGCGCTGCTGGATCTTGGGACCGTCCAGTGACTCTTGTTTCTGGCTTGACTCTGCTTGGTGTCAAAGGTCTGGAGATCCAGTCTTTCAGCTTTCATCTTGCTCTCTTTCTCGTTGCACGACCTGTCTTCTTTCTCTGCCTGCCGTGCACCCCTTCGTCTGAACTTGTGGTGGGGAGTCATTCACTGAATGAGACTGGCAGTCTTAGAACCAATGCGGCTTTTCTCTTGAATCGATGTAGGGAGTTTTCACTGCCTGCATAGTTAATCCTTTCTTTCTTTTCCTTTCTGGCAGCAGCTTGTTACCAAATACTTGATGCACAGCCCATACTTGTACCGAGGTTCCCCCTCCCTCGCACCTCTGCATACTCATGCACGCCAAATCCCATTCTGCATCACCTCACAAGCAGCGCCACAGAATGTGTGCTTCTGTGCTTTTGGACTCTATGAATTCAGGAGCAGAGTACATCTTTTAGGTCAACTGAGGAGTATAACGCGGCAACCAAGGTTCCATTCCAACATCAAATCACAGGTGTTGGCAGCTTTAGCTCTGTGGATGCTGATGTCTAAAAATTACCTGAACATAAAAGCTATCATGAGGTAGCTGCAACAAACACACAAACGTGGGGATCAAGCACGGCATTTTTGTTATGTCAGGGCCAACTCAGACATCCCTTGATCACTGGTGCTCGAATGATCCCACATCTCCGCTTGTTGCCACTAGGCGTGCTATTGAAAACAATAATACTTCTTGCAGCCTGGTTATGGAGCCGGGTGCTTCCAATAACCCTCCAGATCCCCATTAGAGTCTTCTTTTTGTAGCTTCGTGGTTGAGGGGACTCACGGCTCTGCTGAGCCAATGTGTCTCCTTTTCCTTATTTGATGTAGGGAGAGTTTCCTCTGCCTACGTAGTTTTTCTTTTTTCTTTTCCCACATCTCCGAGGTCAGGAGTGGGGTACTTCTGGTCACCCTCCTGGTCTTTTTTGACCTACACTTTCTGTCTTTCTGATTTTATATCAGAAATTTTCATGCTGTGCCGCCTCGAACTGTATCCCAGACCTTGTGTCTTCTCAGTGCTTGACTCCATTCAAGTAGTACATGCCGCTGATTTGCACTCAGTTGACGAGGCTGTCTTACGCTTCAAGATGTGCCGGTCCTCTGTGAGGTCCCGTGCCCGCTACGTATCACATTGTGTGAGCAAATAAAAGAGAGAGAAGTGGTTTTGGCATGGTAGGGGTTGACCAGAATAGCATCAGGACAGCTGGAGGTGAGTCTAGCCCTCATGTACCAAACTTGCTCGTCTACCAAACTAACACGAAAGCTCCATGCCCATTCTGTGCAATATGCGCACAAACTCACCTCAACCTGATGTGCCATCAACAACAGAAATGCTCCTTAAAATTTTGATGCCCTGGCACTTCGTACTGCCAAAAATCCACCAGACCCACACTAGCTTTCCCCTTACCCTCTGGTGAGGGAGACTCGCGGTGCTTTGTGCCAATGTGTCTCCTTTTCCTTGATTGATGTAGGGAGTGTTCTCACTGCCTAAGTGAAAGAAGACCTACTCAGGCAGAGGAAACTCTCCCTACATCAATTAAGGAAAAGGAGACACATTGGCTCAGAAGAGCCGTGAGTCCCCTCCACCACCAAGAATCCTCCCTAAGCATGTTTCCCTCGTCGTTTCCCTGACGAAGAAAGGCTCACTTTTAGTCATCCTGATACAATATTAGTTGTCCCAATGAAAGAGTGCCAAGAACCCATTCCCGGAATCTATTGAGAAGCAGAGGGGGGCACAGGGGAAGCAAGGAACACTCAGCGCCAGCCACAGCCACTCCACCTACTTCCAAGGCCCGCCACCCTAGTCAGCTCCTCCAAAACAGAGGCACGTCCATCCCGTGGAGGTCAAATCCTGTGAAGACACCCGGCCCAAGAACCAGCTTGAGGCCTCCAAGCAATAGCACTGCGACCTATGTAGCCATCTTTCAAGGGCCTCAGCTCAAGTCACCCTCCATACCATTCTGTTAGGTGTGGGAGGGGTCATCTACACCCCCCACACCCTGGAGCCTCTTAAAGAGCTTGGTCTTGACACTCATACAGCCACCAGGCTTGCTCTGAAGCTTCATGCACATTCTGCTCAGTACGCCTATAAACTTGCTAGCACCAGACGCGCTCTTGAGAAGACTTCTCTTAACTCTCATCGCCAAGATCAGGCACGGGCTACTGCTAGTAACCCTCCTGACTCAGATCCCCATTGACTTCTTTCTTGTTTCTCTTGGTGAAGGGGATACACGGAAGCAAACAAAGAGACTGGCTGCACTCCAAGATCCTTTACAAAAGTTCATTCAATGAATGCATTAAATCACTCAGCAGTAACAAATCACCAAGCCCCGATGGCATAGTGAACGACATCCTCAGGATGCTCCCACATGAGATCCAAGAAAGTATCCAAAAACTCTTCATCACCATGTGTGCCACCCGCCCTAACCCAGTATCATGGAAAACTAGCGATATTATCCTGATTGACAAAAATAAAGGGGAAGAGACGGAGATCTCATCCTACAGACCCATTGGGCTCGCCAACACACTTTACAAACTATGGACCCGCATGGTCACAAATACACTCTATGAGTACGCAGAAGCACACTCCCTACTGAGCTCCACTCAAGCTGGGTTCCGTAACCAGAAAGACACAATCCACCAGCTCCAGAATGTCATCATGGGGCTTGGGGATGCAAAAGCCTTTGGTAAAGACATCTATGCCCTTATCGTAGACTTCACTTCTGCTTTTAATACCACTTATCACGACTTGATGCTTTGGATCATGTACAACCTGGGCTTCCATACTGATGCCGTTGACACGGTCAAAACCCCCTACGAGAATGCTACCACCCAAGGCAGATCACCCTCGGGAGGAAGCACCAAACAAATACCTGTTGAGAGGGGGACAATTCAAGGTGATACACTATCTCCCTTTATCTTCTTGCTCTACATGGAACCACTCCTTCGATGGCTCCACGTTGGGGGCCGTGGATACCAACACAGCTGCATTTCAAACCAAAATGCTACTTACAACCACCTTGCCAATACCTTGAGCAGCGCGGCCTTTGCTGATGACCTCCCTGTGCCCTACTTATGCAATCAAAGACCTCAAAATCCAAGCCCGTAAGCTTGCTCTGTACTCAGACTGGGCAGCACTCATCATCTCTGGCAGCAAAACAAAGGCCACTGATATCTTTCACAGTCACCCACCAAAAGATAATAATGGGGTAACACCCTCCCAGACCCTCAGGCATCACCCCCAAGGCAAAATAGACATCCAAGGACAGAAAGCTCAATTCCTACCATCTGATGAGCCCTTCCTTTACCTTGGAGTCCAACTTACCATGGATTTAAATTGGAAGCATCAGATCCAACGTATGACTTGCAACCTACGAAAAAAGCTTGAAAACCTCAATTTCTCCCAGACCTCCCCCCGTCAAGCCAAAGATATGATTCGCATAGCTATCAGTCCTAGCCTTGCCTATGCCTTTGCAGTTACTCCATGTACCCTAGCAGACCTTATCATCTGGGACAAAATGATTGACAGAACCATTAGACATAAATACAACCTCTCAATCAGTACAGCAGCAGCAATGATACCAGAGGATGTGAATAACTTTGGACTAGGGCGCCCATCTATTTGCGTTGAATACCAGAGGCGCATGGCCTCCGCACTCACATCCAGCCTAGAGGACCCCTCAGCCAGACATCGCGCAGTTAGTCTTAATCTCCTCAACAATTAAATAGCACACCTCAAGAACCTTTCCGTGGACTTTCTTGATAATGGTGTAAAGACCAACCTTCGCATAAGAAGACAACTGAATTACTGTATGCGAGCACGTCAGTTAATCAGCATCCACCTCAATGAACTCCACCTCAGAAGGAAGGAGAAAGCATTTTCCATGATGACCTGAAAATCATAACTAAAGCTCTGTCACTGCATAACCCCCCCCCGCAACCTCTCCAACCTCATCACATGTATTATACAACCACTCATGGGCCTTGGTATTAATGGAATACATGACCTCACATCCCCCCGCAAAACCATGGACATCATAGTGGCTCAGCTCCAGGCAAAATACTCCAGGGTGGACAACAAATGCAAAATAGCACTCAACAGACTGGCAGCTCTTGTCAACCTGCCCTCAACTGAAGAGCTCAACACTGAATTAATCAAAAAAATCCTCGCCCACAAGAATAAAGAAGACAGTGTCCCTGCAGTGCACCGTCGCATCAACAACACCCACATTAGTGGCCTCATTGATACCCAACTCAATGAAGAGTTTAATCCCTCCATAAGCACGCATGCTCAACCTCGAAGGAACAATAACCACCCAACACAGGTGGTACCTACACCACAACCTCCCTCCACAACGCACTACAGACATGAGATTACTGGGCGTCGCCTCCTTAGGACACCCAATTCTCGTCTATAACCTACAATAAATCCTTCTAGCACAAACAGGCCACACCCAACTGATCATGTGACACAAAACACTAAACAACCTTTTTATATGCCAGCTACACAGCAAATCTGCCCCCTTACACAGGAGGTGATACCCGCTATTGTGACTTCACCCATGGATCAGCCACCCAGTAAAAGAACACGCTCCCAGTGCAGATCCAGCCATCACTCCCCCGCTCACCCAGCTCACACCACCATTCCATCCAATATCCTGCCCCCCACGCAAAATGTCAATTTGGAAACCACAAATGCTGGCAGTTCCCCTCCTGGCAACTCTCCCACCATTCAGGCTAGTCAGCCTAGTCCACACAGTGAAGATTCTGGGGATGGGCCTCCCAGCAAACGCACGCGCTTAGCTAGAAAACAAGATTATAGACACTCGCAGCAACACTTGAGCCAGGGCACTCAGGGATCTAGTGTCAACCAACAAAATGGCGTGCCGTCCATTCCCCATACCCACCCCAACATCCCGAACAGCTCAATTAAACAGCACAGTATCCAGAGTCCTAACAGAAAGAGAAAAACTTTGCTTCATGTAGAGACAGAACTTAAGACCCCTACCATCAACCCTCAAGCTTCAAATTGGCAAGGAAACGACGTCTGGAGGTACAAAGAAAACCTGGTGAAAAAGCTGGCTCAGGAAGCTACAGCCAACCACGCCATTAATGCTGTCTACTATAATGACATTGACGTCACACATATAGACGCATGGAGAATCTATTCAGCCAAGAGAAAGGACATGAGCAATGACTCCTCACCTCAATAGAAGCAGTACCACACACGCTACGGGCCCATGATAATAGAGAAGTGGGCCCTGCCTATCTCCAAGAAAGCTGGCTTTCATCCAGCAAGCATCTGCACTGCTGCCCGCACTGACATTGAATGTGCATGCTGCCAAATCTGCAATTACCATTATGGCTATGAGTCTGCTAATTCTGAGCCACCATACCCCGATATGTATGTGTGCGATGTGTGCGAACGTACCTACCACTGGAAATGCATGAGAGAACTTGGATGCTATGATGATGAGCAAAGGCAAGAGGTCAATGTTGCTGAAGCTTGGGCCTGTCCTGCCTGTGCTAGCCTTTGCAACGAAGACAAAATTAACAGAGCACATAAGTCTAAAGAAGAACTGCTTGGTTACCATCATGGGAGCCAGAAGGATTAAAAACTAGCTGGCCCACTGGGCCGAATATGGCATGCAGCGCATACAAGAATTTGAATCTCAGCTAAGCAAACCCAACTTTCTCCTGCCCACACTGGACTCTGCCCTCTCCAACCTCGAGAGGCAAGGATCCAATAAGTTTGATACAATTAGCACCCGGAGCCAGAAATTAGACATTGAACCAAGCAACAAAATCATTTTTGATATACACCCTACCATTAGCGGCTTCATTGATACCCACCTCAATCAAGCACTCATCCCCTCCACCAACATTAATGCTGACCCTCAACCCAGCAATAAGAAGAAAAAAAGAAAAGTCTACGCAGGCCACAGGCCGCGTGCATTAAGGAAAGGTCCCTAAACTAGCAAGCTAGCAAGGGCCCCACCAGAGGTCCCTCAAAAAAACTACACTAGCTACAGCTAGCCTAGGAGAGGGAAATAGACTGAACCAATGAGGATCAGGCGGTTTGTCGGCCATGCCCCGAGACGCCCGGACTCTCCTTCTCCTTGTATCCACCTCCGCGCGCCCAGCGCCCCCCCCCCCCCCCCCCCCGAAGCCCCCAATTAGCAAAGAGCATGTCTGGTGTTAATGGTAGCGCTTAGTCTCTGTATGGCATGACAGCTCAGCTTGGAAGCTAGGGATTTTGCTTTGTGTTTGGATAGGCCCAAATTGACAAGAGGTTTGATCGTGCACTCATTGTAAATAGTGCCAGCCACACCAATCAGGATGATGTGTAGAGTCACTTTGTTGTTCCTGTTTGGATTCCTTGAGCTGTGGGTTTTAAGTCTGGTTATAGTGTGATCATGTTGAGTTGCTGCAGTTTCTAAAGTGATGAAAGGGTTTGTGTCTGGACAAAATTTCAGTTCAACAAGGTGAATGTCTCTGTCTTGAGGAGGGATCTTAGAAGGATCAAGGTGAGCTTGTCTGCCTGGGATAGATCTCACAAAGATAACATCAGGGCGGCTCTGGTGCCGGGCAGAGGAGCCAGTACCATTAGGAAAAACCCAGTCTGGAATGGCTCGTGAGATGTTTTCTGGGAATTGTATCCCCTGATCCAAGAGTCTCTCATCACGGCAGGCATCCATACCAATAAGGGATGAGCCAGACCTGTTTTTGCTAAGGGCTTTAACACAGAAGCTAAGGCCAACATTGTGTCTGTTGGTGTGCATCCCACTCATAGTTGGATTTGAACATCTGAGGACAACATGATTAATGCTGTCCATATCATCACGCAGCGGGCATCTTCCATCGGTGGAAGACCTATTGAACCTGATGGCATGTTTTTGTGTGTAGACTGTCCCTGTGCGGTATTTGACAACATTTATCTGTTGTTTAAGAGTAATCTCAGGAGTAGACCAGAAGGAGTTGCTGATTTCCGTGTTAGCAAGTTGACAGGTTGGGTTGTGAGCTTCTATATTGGCAGTGGTGATTGGGGAAGTGGGTTGTATGGCATGGTTGAGCCTCTGCCAGCTATTGTAATGGTAGCCAGAGATAGCAGCAGAGCCTAGCTTGTGCTTTGTATGCATGTGTAATTTAAGTTTGTCGGTCAGGTTGTTGAAGTAGTGGGTTGGGAAAGCGTGGGAGCGGTGCAGGCTATCATTTTGTCCGTGTGAGGTCTTCAATGAGAGCCAGTAAAAAGCCTGTGCGGTACTGGAAGACAGTGTGTTTCATTCGAGTTGAGAGACTGGGCATGTTCCAAAAGGCATTGCTAATGCTTTTTGTTTACATGAGGTAGCAAGCTCTGGTAATAAGTGTAGTAGCCTGTCTTCCGGTCAGCATAGCCCAGCTTGTGCTGAGCATGCATATGGGATTTCAGAGCATTTTTAAGGGAGGAGCTTTAGACGGGGAGAAGAAGGGTGGGATCGAGATGGCCTAGAATCTGTCTCTTCCTGAGCCAGCCAGATTGTATTGTGGAAGGGGTTTCCTCCTGGGCCAGCGCTAAGGAGACCAGTATCAGTTAGGTTGCCATCTTAGAGGGAGGCCTGGTATTTAGCAGCCTGATTCCAGCATGAGAATTGACCTTGAAGAAAAAGATGTGATCTTGAGAGGTTAGGGCAAGATTTGGAATTTTCTTTAAAGCATCTCCTTGTACGTGATGTCTATGCTTCTCTGGGTACAGGATTTGCTTTCTGAATTGGTGAAGTGAGCTGAGGCTATTTGTGGCAACATGTGTGTGATCATGAGTAAGCGCAGCAGTAATGGCAGCCAGTTCAGATCTTCCTATGGTATTGGTAATACCCGCGCCACTAGCTTCAACTAGACTTTGTGAGTCACTCTTAGGATGGTACACACCTGCCCTTATAACTGTTTTGCCGTTCTGGACCTGGCAATTGCCGTCTGTGTAGGCCCAAGACCTCCAATCTGCAACTTTAAGCTGGAGGCTGGGATGGGACTGACAAGGAGCTTGGACGGTAATGCCTGAGGCGGATCTTTGGGGGCCCTTTGAAATCTTTTTCGTGTCAAGGGGAGTTTTTCACATTTCCTTATCCCGAGCATCACTTTATGCCTTGTATTCTGGATGGGGTAGTTACTAGCGTTCTTGATAATCCATTTGGCCTCTGGGATGGCTTTGGCTAAATCTTGAAGCCAGGTACGGTTCTGATAATTCAAGTTAACTCTTGCAGCCGTATTCCAGACTGCAATAATTTGTAAATCCCAGGTATGCTGGGGGAGGACATTTTCCTGGCTGGCCCAGGATTGGTGTTTGTCATAGGTAAGTCTGCTTTTTGCAATGGTCCCGAGCTTATAGCAAATAGTGTGGGTAAGCAGTGAGGAGTTTGGAGTAGGGGTTGGTTATCATATGCCTTCCACTTGCTGGCAGAAGCATGAAGGTGGCTGTAGCCTCTGTGTTTAGGATGGCAGAGTAGATAGCATGCCGTAATAGTTTTATGGCCTCCTCTTCATAGATTGGATGGCAGATAGACCAACTTGGACACACGCCACCCAAGAGAAAATGGCCTCTCCCTTGGATTATAACACTCAAAACCTACACTACTGAAGCTCTGACCCCCGTGTTATTCTTTTTGGTGGCCAACACAATAAAATCTCATCCAGATTTACGGGAATTTCCATCTACCACCCCATTTATGACGATAAGGCCATGACACTAGCCCTACGACATGCTACCTACTCTGTCATCCTCAATACAGAGGCTACGGCCACCTTCAAGTTTCTGCCAGCAAGCGGTAGCCTGATGATAACTAATCCCTACTCCAAACTCCTCACTGCTTACCCGCATCTTTGCTGCAAGCTTGGGATTATTCCAAAACTTATTTATGACAATCCCCAATCCTGGCCCAGCCAGGAAAGTGCTCTCCCTCAGCATACCTGAGACCTTCAAATGATTGCAGTCTGGAATACAGCTGCAAGAGTCCACTTGAACAACCAGAGCCCTACCTGGCTCCAAGGTTTAGCCAAGGATATTCCAGAGGCCAAGTTGTTTGTTAAAAATGTGAGGAAGAACCCCATCCGGAATGCAAGGCACGCTGTTCTGCCCAGGATAGGGAAATGTGAAAAGCTTCCCCTAGACAAGAAGCAAACTGCCAAGGTCCCTCGTAAACCAGCCACAGACATAATTGCCCCTATCCCTTGTCAGTCCAAGCCAAACCTCCAGCTCAAAGTTGCAGAGTGGAAGTCCTGGGCCTACACAGCCGGCAGCTGCCAGGTCCAGGACGGCAAGACAGTTATTGGGGCAAGAGTGGGCCATCCTATGAGTGATTCAAGAAATCTAGTTGAACCCAATGGCGCTGGTATTACCAACACCATAGGAAGAGCTGAGCTGGCTGCAATAGCGGCCGTACTCACTCACTCACGAACACACACGTTGCCACAGATAGCCTCAGCTCACTTCACCAACTCAGAAAGCAAAGCCTATACCCAGAGATGCATAAACATCACGTGCAAGGAGACGTTTTAAAGAAAATTTCAAACCTCGCCCGTACCCCTCAAGGTCACATCTTTTTCTGTAAGGTCAAATCCCATGCTGGAATAGCTGGGAATGAATGCGCAGATGAAATTGCTAGTATCAGGCTAGCCTCAAGAATAACAACCTGACTGATACCGGAATCCCTAGCGCTGGCCCAGGCGGCAACCTCTTCTATAACATTGCTTGGCTGGCACGGGAAGAGGCAAGATTGAGTACACTTGAATCTTCCTCCCCCATTCCCAATCTAGTATACTCCCCAGACCTTGAGAATTCTTTCCAATATGCATGCTTAACACAGGCTTGGGTATGCAGATCGCAAGACAGGATATTGCACTTATTACCAGAACTTGCTACCTCATGCAAATAAGGGCATTAGCAATACCTTCTGGAACATGCCACGTGTCTCAACTTGAATGAAACGTACAATCTTCCAATGCCGCACAGGCACCCTCTATAACCAAAAACATGCGGTACGCTTCAAACGATCCGCTAGCCTTGTATGCCCCCTCCCATAATGTCATCATATGGATAGCGCCCTCCACATTCTCTCAGGTTGCCAATGCCCTGCCATCCGTAACATGGTACATGAGCGTCACAATATTGCTAGCAGAATGGTTTTGAAAGTGGTCAGCAAAGGCTCTTATGGGTCAAACCTCTTACAAATGGATGTAGGTAGCGCAGACCGTCTGGCTCAGCATGACCTGCACATCACTGAGCAAATCTAAAACCGCATTATACCTCCCTACCTCTTTGACCCCAGCATTCCTGATCAAGCTAGACGCACTTCCAGCCGCCCCGATGCTACCTTGGTCACTCCTTGCCTTGCTAACCCAAATAGACCACCTACACCCCCCTCACGTCGGGTACTCCGCAGTATGAGATGTCATGATGAAGAGGCAGCACAAGTCCAGACAGGCAGCTTCATGAATTAACATCAAAAACCGCCATATCCACTTAATAAAAATCAAATACTGCAAAGGTACGAGGCCTGGTGCCCAGCTAGAAGCCTCATAACAACAACACAAACAACTGTGCAAACAACTTCAAGGCACGGAGATCACTCTCCACACAATCCTCCTGGGTGTGGGTGGGACTATCTATACTGCCCACACCTTGGATCAATTCAAAAAACTTGGGATTGACCCGCAAAGGTCAACAAAGCTTGCACAAAAGCTCCATGCCCACTCTGTACAATATGCGCAAAAACTTACCTCTACCAGACGTGCCATTGAAATCAAAAATACTCATCATAACTCTGGTGCACTGGGACTGCATGCTTCCAGAAATCCACCAGACCCACACTAGCTTCCCTCTTACCCTCTGGTGAGGGAGACTCACGGCTCTTTGAGCCAATATCATATTGGTGACATGATGTCACCTTTTCCTCAATCGATGTAGGGAGTGTTCTCACTGCCTACGTAGTTTTTTTCCAGCGATATAGGGGACTTGTCAACCTCTCGTAGATTTTATGGGAGGATAAGGGTGGGTGGGAGAGTTAGAGGTGGAGTATGGGTTGCAGCATCTGGTGGAAAGTTTGGGCCGAATTCAATCCTCCACATTATATATAGACATTATACAGAGCCAAGCTTGTCGGCATGTATGAAGCCATAATGCCTGCTCCTTCTAGCTTTGCATCAAAGCTGCAGGGGCTCCTTGCTCGTAAAACAATGTTAGAAAACAAGTATGCTTGCAAAAAAAATATTGAGACTCCTTTTCACGGGCCCTTTAAACCTTCATCCATGCTGCCCTCAAAAAATGGGCCTTCATAACTCGAGAGGAAGTGGCTTCCCTGCTGGACCACAACCCACAATACCAGCACCACTGGAGCGCTGACCCCCAAGGCACCCTCTTTGGTGCTTACCATAATCCCATTTCATCCACTTTCTTGCATTGCATAATGTATATAATTTCACAAGAGGGCGTCCAAGTGACCCTCAAGAGTTCTTCTCTAGACAGACATTCTTAGTCAGTTCTCTGAGCATCGTTAAGGCCTGCGCAGGCGGGACAGGCCCATGTGTCAGCTGCATCAATTATTGTCTTTGCCCATCAGCATGGCATCCAAGTTCTTTCATGCAAGAAAGAAAAAAAAAGACTACGCAGTCCATGTCTGGCCGCGTGCATTAAGGAAAGGTTCCCATGCATTTCCAGTGATATTTTTGTTGACTGACATCACAAATACACATGCCAAGGTACAGAGGCTCAGATTTAGAAGAATGGCAGGGCCCACTTCTCAATGATCATAGGGGTAAGGTGGGTGTGGTTTTAGCAGTGACTGCACTCGGTGGCGGACGGAGGTTCCTCTTGGCCTTCTTTCTTAACCGTGTGAATCCAACCATCTATCTGTGTTATGTCAAGATCATTGTAATAATATGCTTATCCCTGAAAAGCTATAGTTTGTCTGTGACTTCATATTTTGCCGTTCCCCTTGGCCTGTGTGTGGGCCTTTTTTTTGCAGTAAATCATCATTCTTAAAGGCCTGGCAAGGCCTTCCCTACGTTACACACCACTAAGTTGATTATTACAGGCACCTGTTTGCTTCATGATCAATTGAACCAACCAAGGTCAATTAAAGCAAACAGTTTGGTAAAGCTATGTAGCCATTGCTTTTGTAGACGCGGCCAGGGGAGCACTCCGGTCGTCCATGGAAATTCCATGCTTGCATTTGTGCAGAAGATCATCACGCAGATGAGCATGTGGATCGTTGAATAAATCTTCCGAGGTTAATCACACAGTGTGACGCTCCGTATATGTAAAGGATCCCCGATACTTTGTCGATACATTTAATTACTTACGCAACAGCTTCGTATCTTACACCAGTAAGCATCATGGCTGCCCTCATCGCTCGCTCCGGCCTGAAGGCCCTGAACATCCGCCAGACCCGCCAGCAGCGGGTGCGTGCGTGCCCCCCTCACACCAGCCCTGGCACAGCAGCAGCAGCAGCAGCAGCAGCAGCAGTACAGCAGTGCCTGGCTTTTGTCCTGCAGCAAATCTGCATCAACATCACACTCACCCTCCCCTACGGAAGGCTGGGCCCTGATGCATATCTCGCTGTTAACCCCACTCCCCTCGCACCGCACGCGCCACGCAGATGGCCACTGTCCCCCGCGCTGCCGTGGAGTTCTACGGCCCTGACCGCGCCAAGTTCCTGGGTAAGTGGGGTGCACATCCGACAGGCACTCACAGGAACAGTAGCAGCTTCGATGCCGTAGCACTGGTTACAAAGTCGACGTGTGTCACTAGCTACGGCATTTTCTGGTTGGATGCTATGTAACCTGTAATCGTGCGTCAGACACGGCCTCCTAAGTTCTTCCGTCAACTCATCCTCCTGCAGGCCCCTTCTCCGAGAACGACACCCCTGAGTACCTCACTGGCGAGTTCCCCGGTGACTACGGCTGGGATACCGCCGGTCTGTCTGCTGACCCGTAAGTTCCTTGCCGATGCCTTCCTCAATTGGGAAATCAAGGATCTCTCATTTCATGACCATCCTTTTGGGGGAAGTGCTGAGTGTGCTGATCCTGGACATGAAAGGCATGCACATTAGCAGGGTGGCAGTGGTGCACAGCGGAAGTAGCTTGCTACTAGCATTGTTGTCCAAGGGGCTTCTTGCACCTGTTTGGCTATGTTAATGGAATATGTGACTGAGTGTGCGTGCGCACATACACACATGCTCGCACGCACACAGCATATGCACAAATTACACATCCAAGCCATGCGCGGCAGGGCAAACTTGCTTACTGAGAGAGAGTCTAGCTAGTTATGAAGGTATGAGAATGCATATGATGTGCAATGCTAAAAGCAAGTCTCAACCTCTCTCCTCCTCTCCCTGTTCTTCCCTTCCGCAGCCAGACCTTCGCCCGCTACAGGGAGATCGAGCTGATCCACGCCCGCTGGGCCCTGCTGGGTGCTCTGGGCATCCTGACCCCTGAGCTGCTGTCCCAGTACGCTGGTGTGCAGTTCGGTGAGCCCGTGTGGTTCAAGGCTGGTGCTCAGATCTTTGCTGACGGTGGCCTGAACTACCTGGGCAACGAGTCCCTGATCCACGCCCAGAGCATCATTGCCACCCTGGCCGTCCAGGTGAGGGTTGAGGAGGATCCAGCATCATATGCTGTCCTATCTTGGACAGTCCCATGCAAGCATGGCCTTCTGCATGCAATGCTCCAAGGAATTGGTGTCTTGAAACACCTGTGGGGTGCAGAGCTGGACATTCGTAGCCAAACCAATGATGTCTAGCATAGTTTGCCTGGCTGCATTGACCGGCTTCTCGCATTAAGAGTGTGTGCCCATGTCTGTGTATTGTTGCTCAAGCACTGCAGCTTGATAACGATGCACCCCCGATGCTGAGTATGTACTTGCCATCCTATTTCTGCACAGGTTGTGCTGATGGGTCTGGCTGAGGCCTACCGCGCCAACGGTGGCTCTGAGGGCTTCCTGGATGACCTGGACACCCTGTACCCTGGTGGCCCCTTCGACCCCCTGGGTCTGGCTGATGACCCAGACACCTTCGCTGAGCTGAAGGTCAAGGAGATCAAGAACGGCCGCCTGGCCATGTTCTCTTGCCTGGGCTTCTTCGTGCAGGTGTGTGTGTGTGTGTGCGTGCATGCGTGCGGGGGGGTTTGGTCATTGGTCATGCCTGCCTGGTCATTTGTTTAGGCAACACAATCCTGGACGACTCAGTCCCATGAGTGCGCAGTCTTGTCTGCTGCTCAATTCCGCAGCCTGCTAGTAACGCATCGATCCCCCATTTGGTAGCGATAGTGGTCAAATGGCTATAATATTATTTTGTAGTTGCTTGAAATTGCCCATGAACATTCATGAATAACCAGCCCTGGTAGCTGCAAAAGGTGTAAGGTGCTCAGCATGTCTGGATGTATCATTTCCTAAATCGCCCCATTGTTTTCACTCTGCAGGCCATCGTGACTGGCAAGGGCCCTGTGCAGAACTTGACTGACCACCTGGCTGACCCCACCGTGAACAACGCCTTCGCTTCCGCCACCAAGTTCACCCCCGGTGTATAAATGCTGTAATAGTTGCGCATGCCTGTAACTAGGGTGATGTGCACCCTGTAACTTATGTTTTTGTTGTACATTTACCCACATTTTTGACCCGTTATGATGGAATTGTTGTTCTTATTCTTGACCGGACCTTAGTTGAGCTTTCCATGGAACTGCAACACAGTACAGCTTATCTTTCTCCATTATCATCTCATACATCGTGTGCATGATGCTTCCTTCTCCTCTTCAGTGTAACCGTTACCTGCAGGTTAAGTCTCATTTAAACTGGCTAAATCTCATTTAAACTGTAGCACAGTGCAGTTTTGTGCTGGTGCAGCACTAATCAGAAAACCTGAGTGGAGTAGTTTGAGCAAAAAGTTAGTTTGAGCAAAAAGGAATACGCTTGCCAGGCCCAGCCGCATGGTAATTGAATCAAAATTAAATTTGATACATTTCACTTTTGCATTGTCAGCCAAACCAAAATGCCAATCTTTCCAGATGCATAGAATACAATAATTTGTCCCCCTTCAAGGACAAGAAAAACCACTCGAAAAGACACCACAGGCAGAAAACACCTAATAAAGAAAGGTGTAGTAGAGTGGAATAAGATAACTACGTAGGCAGTGGGGACACTCTGCATCCGTTACAATGGGGTTTGACCTTCAACCAACAATGGGGTAGTTTGGCTGCTCAACTGTTCTAACTGCACAAGAAATATCCATGAGATCGGAAACAAAACAATAAGTCTCCCGAAGCCCTACATTCATAAGTCGCCCTCAATCCTAACCCTAAATTAGTTTGCTTCTGCAAAAAAATGAAAAACATCCCCAGACCTAGTAGAAATTGCCTGAATCGTCCTGAAAATTTCCTCTCAGCAAATGGCTGAAGGCTGGGCAAGCCAAGCATGCTTGTGATCTACAAGGGTCACAAGGGGGTGGGCCTACAGCCCAAGAATCTGGCTCATCGGCTGCTGAAACATCCTCATCCAGCATCAAAAATTGAAATCAAGTCTGACAAAAATTTTAAAAACCTTCAAGAGTCTTGATTTAGGAAAACAGAGAATACAGTGCTGAAGCGCAACGTGCTAAGCAACGATACATCCGTACTGGAGCTGCAGATTTCATTCACAAGCTATTCCAAAAAGATTCAGTTGTGCATAAACTTCTGAAGAAACCTGTGAGCTCCCTTACCACTCCTATTTCTGAGCAGGCCTGGCGGGATCATATCAACGACCTATTCAACCATCCTTCTCCTTCCAGCAATGACACTCATGGCTCGCATAATGAAGCACCAGGGGGAACAGATCCGCACCCTTTCAATCTGCCTGGGGAAGTTGAGCTGACCTACCTTGTATGGTGTTCAGGTCCCGAAACACCTTTCACCAAATGAGTTCAAAATTGGCAATAGGTATTCATTTGGCGAAAGGTGTTCATTTGGTAAATATTAAGGGCTGCATGTTTAAAAGTTTGAAAATTGGCCCAGGGGTGATCTGGGTGCCCCAGCAATTGATATCTTGCCTCAGATCACACTTATCCTGCAATAGCAGACTTGGACCTGGTCCAACTGTGACAGCTTTTGCGTTGGTGGATGAAATCAATACCTATCCATTGATGTGCTATTTTGGGAAAACTGATGGTAGATAGGCATTGCGCCTGAAAATGTCATTTTTTTTGTCAAATTTGGCCAATGCCACTTACAAGAAGCCCCATAAAAAGACGGGCAAACCTGATTCCAGGTGGGAAAATTGGCATGGCTACTTCTTGTATTATGAAAAGGTAGCAGAAGAAAAACAGGATGTATTTGCTGCCTGCGGAGCCATTGCTTGCCCTAAATGTGATAGTACTCCAGAACATGATGTTTATATGCTTCAAGGGTTACAAGGGAAAAAAGGCCTCAGTCAAGACGTTTGACTGCTAGCCTGTTCATAAATACACATGAGGTCATGAAGAAAAAAAGGAAGTGTGTTGTTATCCTGGTTTAGAAAAGTATTGATATCCGTGGTGGAGGGGACTCACGGCTCTTCTGAGCCAATGTGTCTCCTTTTCCTTAATTGATGTAGGGAGAGTTTCCTCTGCCTACGTAGTTCTTCTTTTCTTTCTATCCTGGGAATCCACATGGTGAATAGTGCCTAGACAGGACATCCTGTGGGAGACGTGGAGGTGTAGGAAAGAGAAGTTGTGTCCAAAAAGTGAGGCATACTTTTGACGGAGAGAGCAGACCTGGGGATTGGAGCACCTGAACAACACATGTTTTTCATCTTTTATGCTTCAGTTTTTTCCACCCACTATGCCCTCTCCCAGACTTTCATCAATTAGACAGCAAACTCCACATGCTTTCAGGCTGCCAAAATCATATCATCTCCAGCATGAAGACTGAACACCACGATGTTGCTGGAAGGATGATCATCAAAGCTCTTAGCAAAAGTCCTTGGGGAGCAGATTTGGTTAACATGGACATAGGGAGTGGTGATAGGTTGGCCTGGCACAACCTTCAAATCCCTGCACATGCATCAAACAGAATTATACCCCCTTACCTCTTTCCAATAAATTTATCTAAGAGATCTAGACTCACCTCCAGCCGTCCTGATGCTATACTGATTACTCCCTATAAAGCCAAACCTACTCCTTCTTCTCCTTCTACCTCCTGCTCACACCATCATGCGTTGAGCAGGAGACACAACTCCACACTGAGGGCCACAACAGCCAGCCGCGTGAGGCGACCCCACCAACTGAATGTAAACCAGCGGCATGTGCACTTGTTTGGAAGCAAGTACTGTGAAGACACGAGGCCTGGACAGCAGTTGGAGGCGGCACAGCGGCAGCATGCAGACCTCTGCAAACTCATTAATGCAAAAGTTGTGGCTCTCCTCACCACCCTTTTGGGTGTTGGTGGGACCTGCTACACTGAGCACACCCTTAACCAGTTAAAACAACTGGGACTTGACCACCAACGCGCCAATAAACTTGCTCACAAACTTCATGCCCACTCTGTCATGTATGCCAACAAGCTTGTAACCACTAGGCGTGCTATTGAAAACACTTCTCGCAGCCAGGTTATGGAGCCGGGTGCTTCCAATGACCCTCCAGATCCCCATTAGAATCTCCTTATTGTGGCTCCATGGTGGAGAGGTTTCAAGGCACTTCTGAGCCAATGTGTTCCCTTTTCCTTAATTGATGTAGGGAGAGTTTCCTCTGCCTACGTAGTTTTCCTTTCTTTTTTTTTCTCTTTTCTTTTCTTCTCTTTCAGTTTTTTTTTTCAGTATCCAAGAGAAAGCTGGGCAGCCAACCTTAATGGCTGAAGGTTTAATCCCCTTTGTAATGTAATATAAGCCAGCTTATCTCCATCATTAAAGACCTCTACCGAGATGACAAATACATCCTTATTGACGGAGATAAACGGGCAAGTGTCCAGCCAACGCATGGAGTTAAACAAGGGTGCCCACTGTCACCACTCCTATTCTCAATCTACGTTAATGACATTGGCTGCATCACAAATGGGGAAACAGGAGCGGTGACAGGCTTACCAAATTTTCATGTTTCTCACATGCTTTATGCAGATGACCTCGCTTTGACTGCAAACAACCACACCCACATGCAAGCCATGTTAAACAAGTTGCAGGGTTATGCAACCAGAAAATGCCTGACGGTCAACACAAAAAAGTCTGAGGTCGTCTGCTTCAATTCCAGAGCTGACACTCTTCCTCAACTGTTGTATGATGGTGAAAACCTGCCCTACACTGATTCTTTTAAATATCTGGGTATGGTCTGTGACAAACGTCTCAACCTTTCCACTGCTGCTGAGGCTGCTCTGAAACCATGCATGGCGGGGACTTATCGTGTCAAAACCTTTGCTCACGACCACAACCTTACAAATCGGCTGCATGCGCTCATTTGGCTCTTGAAAACGTATGCTATCCCAGCAGGAATGTATGCTAGCCAGATTTGGGCCACTCATTACTTACGGCAGGGCGCAGAAGTGGACAACCTGTTGCAGAAGTGGATCCTGAACGTTTTGCGAAATCTTCTTGGAGTGAAATCCACAACACCATCTTGGAGCATTTTACGAGAATGTGGCATTGAACCTTTTCAGTTCAATTGGTTCCGTGCCACTATGCGCTTCTACAACTCGCTTACTAAGTGCAACAGTCTCCTCCTCAAAAAGGTTCTCCATGCTGACATCAGCCTTAGCTCCATGACTGATTCTTGTTGGACGTCCCACCTCTTATCTGCGATGGATGGTTTGGCTCACTCGGATCTGATGAAACGTCAAATTATGGCTTGTGACCCTGTGAACCTCAGTCAATTTGTGGTGGACCTGAGATCTAGACACCTGGGCTATTGGAACCAATTCACAGCCCCTGATCCAAGAGTAAGCAACAGTAAGCGGCTGACTTACCATCAATGGTGCGCTCTCCCTGTCAAAAATGCACATGCCATTCACCCACCTTATACAATGCCTAAATACATGTACTTGGATCTTCCCCATCATGTCCTTCGCAACACTGCCAGATTCAGGCTGCGGGTACACGCTCTCCGAGTTGAACGGGCTACTTGGTCCAATAGTACTTCTCCGGTCTGTGATATCTGTGATTCTGATGACATACAAGATGAAAAACATGTGTTGTTCAGATGCTCCAATC
Source organism: Dunaliella primolecta (assembly GCA_914767535.2). Classification (NCBI taxonomy): domain Eukaryota; kingdom Viridiplantae; phylum Chlorophyta; class Chlorophyceae; order Chlamydomonadales; family Dunaliellaceae; genus Dunaliella; species Dunaliella primolecta. The sequence goes on along the minus strand of OU611755.1, from coordinate 4,805,118 downwards.
CCCAGGTCTGCTCTCTCCGTCAAAAGTATGCCTCACTTTTTGAGCACAACTTCTCTTTCCAACACCTCCACATCTCCCACAGGATGTCCTGTCTAGGCACCATTCACCATGTGAATTCCCAGGATATCAATACTTTTCTAAACCAGGATAACAACAAACTTCCTTTTTTTCTTCATGATCTCATGTGTATTTATGAACAGGCTAGCAGTCAAACGTCTTGACTGAGGCCTTTTTTCCCTTGTAACCCTTGTAACCCTTGTAATGTAATATAATGTAAGGGTTACAAGGGTTGCAAGGGAAAAAGGCCTCAGTCAAGACGTTTGACTGCTAGCCTGTTCATAAATGTAAAATTAAGAAGGAAAAAAAGAAGTTTGTTGTTTTTTCTGGTAACAGCTGGTAAAGACGGCTGGTAAAGAAAAATGCTCATGTCCAGTACTGTAATGTAATGAATGTGGTAACTTTACGCCAAAGTTTGGCAATTTTCAGTGCTTTTTAAAGCACTGAAAATTGCAGATTTGGGCCCACCCCGGACCAACCATGCAATATTTCTTGGTCATCTTTGATGCAGACCTTCTCTTATACCACAAGGTATCCAATGGCGTGCTTCGTGGTCAAAACGGACAACTTTCAGAATGGCCCCCATTTTGGGGTGCTCATTTGCCTAACTTACTAAGTAAGTGTGTTTTGTGCCTCCAGGATGATTGTTTTGGCCTACGTAGTTTTTCTTTTCTTTTCTTTGGCACGGAACTCGGATTTGATGACCCCTGATCGCTTTCATGTCCTGTACAAAGCATTCCACAAAGCCAAAGCATTTGGCTTACACAGTAATATCTGCCCTCCACCAGCCTGGTTAGGCTGAGCAAGCTTTGCATCTGAACTAATAGGACTCCTAGCCCGCAAGACTAAATTGGACAACAAATATCAGAACAAAAGGATTAAAGACTCGTTTTCACGGACACTTCCACCTTACATTCACAATGCCTTCCAAACTTGGACACACGCCACCCAAGAGAAAATGGCCTCTCCCTTGGACTATAACACTCAAAACCTACACTACTGAAGCTCTGACCCCCGTGACATTCTTTTTGGTGCCCGACACAATTCACTCTCATGTTAATATTCGGAAATTTCCATCTGCCACCCCATCTATGACGATAAGGCCATGACACTAGCCCTACGACATGCTACCTACTCTGTCATCCTCAATACAGAGGCTACGGCCACCTTCAAGTTTCTGCCAGCAAGCGGTAGCCTGATGATAACTAATCCCTACTCCAAACTCCTCACTGCTTACCCGCATCTTTGCTGCAAGCTTGGGATTATTCCAAAACTTATTTATGACAATCCCCAATCCTGGCCCAGCCAGGAAAGTGCTCTCCCTCAGCATACCTGAGACCTTCAAATGATTGCAGTCTGGAATACAGCTGCAAGGGTCCACTTGAACAACCAGAGCCCTACCTGGCTCCAAGGTTTAGCCAAGGATATTCCAGAGGCCAAGTGGTTTGTTAAAAATGTGAGGAACAACCCCATCCGGAATGCAAGGCACGCTGTTCTGCCCAGGATAGGGAAATGTGAAAAGCTTCCCCTAGACAAGAAGCAAACTGCCAAGGTCCCTCATAAACCAGCCACAGACATAACTGCCCCTATCCCTTGTCAGTCCAAGCCAATCCTCCAGCTCAAAGTTGCAGATTGGAAGTCCTGGGCCTATACAGATGGCAGCTGCCAGGTCCAGGACGGCAAGACAGTTATTGGGGCAGGAGTGTATCATCCTATGAGTGATTAAAGAAATCTAGTTGAACCCAGTGGCGCTGGTATTACCAACACCATAGGAAGAGCTGAGCTGGCTGCAATAGCGGCCGTACTCACTCACTCACTCACGAACACACACACACACACACACACACACACACACACACACACACACACACACAAACACACACACACACACACAAACACACACACACACACACACACACACACACACACACACACACACACACACACACACACACACACACACACACACACACACACACACACACGCGCGCGCGCGCGCGGCCATAGATAGCCTCAGCTCACCAACTCAGAAAGCAAATCCTATACCAAGAGAAGCATAGACATCACGTGCAAGGATGATCTGAAGAGGATTTCAAACCTTGCCCAAGCCTCTCAAGATCACATCTTTTTCTACAAAGTCTCATGCTGGAATAGCTGGGAATGAATGTGCAGATCAGGTTGCTAATAACCAGGCCTCCCTCAAACATGGTAACCTGACTGATACTGGAATCCCTAGTGCTGGCCCAGAAGGAAATCCCTTCCACAATACAACTTGGCTGGCTCGGGAAGAGACAGATTCTAGGCCACCTCAATCATACCCTTCCTCTCCTCGTCTGAGGTACCTCCCAGACCTTAAAAATGCTCTGAAATCCCATATGCATGCTCAGCACAAGCTGGGCTATGCTGACCGGAAGACAGGCTATTACACCTATTACCAGAGCTTGCTACCTCATGTAAACAAAAGCATCAGCAATGCCTTTTGGAACATGCCCGGCCTCTCAACTCGAACGAAACACACTGTACAAAGACATGTCTTTAAATACACAGGCACCCTCTACAATCAGAAACATGCGGTCCGATATAAAAGATCCACTAGCCTGACATGCCCCCTACTAGGTAGTACCTGATTGCCATCACATCATGATGGATATCCATGATGGATAGCGCTCTCCACATCCTATCTGGCTGCCAATGCCCCGTCATGCGCAACATGGTAACTGAGCGTCACAATATCGCTTGCAGGATGTTTTTGAAACTGGTCAGTGAAGGCTCATATGGGGCCAATCTCGTGCAGTTGGATGCGGGCAACACGAGCCGTTTAGCCCAGCACGACCTGCAGCTGCAAGTCCCTGAGCAAGTCTCTAATCGTGCTGTATCTTCCAACCTCTTTAAACCCACGGTTTCTATGCAATCCAGGCGCACCTCCAGCCGCCCTGATGCAATCTTGGTCACTCCTCACCTAACTAACCCAAACAGATCCATCCACTCCACCCTCAAACCGGGTACTGCGCAGTATGGGGAGTAGCACAACTCCAGCCCGCCATATTCACTTGATAGAAATCAAAAACTGCGAAGATACGAGGCCTGGTGCCCAGCTAGAAGCCTCACAGCAACAACACAGTGAACTGTGCAAACAACTATAAGGTGCAGAGATTACTATTCACCCAATCCTCCTGGGTGTGGGTGGGACTATCTCCACTGCCCATACCCTTGATCAATTAAAAAAATTAGGGATTGACTCACAGAGATCTGAAACACTTGCAAGAAAACCCCATGCCCATTCTGTACAATTTGCGCACAAACTAACCTCTACCAGACGTGCCATTGAAAATAAAAACACTCATCATAACACTGGTGCCCTGGAGCAGCGTGCTGCCAGAAACCCACCTGATCCACATTAACTCCCCTCTCATCTTCTGGTGAGGGAGACTCACGGCTCTTTGAGCCAACATGTCTCTCTTTCCTTGATTGATGTAGGGAGAGTTTCTCTGCCTACGTAGTTTTTTCTTTTTTTCTTTTTCTCAGCTGAAGCGAGGGTGTCTGTAAGATAACAAGTTACAGAAACAAACAGGCCCCTAGTCAAGACGACTGACTTCTAGCCTCAGGCTGCTACCGTATTATTACGTGATCATCCCGCACCCCTCTCAATGATTATAATTGGCAATCCCGCACATTCCGGCAGGGGCAAAGAGCCCCCTCCTGCCCACCTACTTCAACTAAGTTTACCTGCATGCATGGAAAGTAAGATTAGCATGCGGAACCTGCCATTGCAGAAAGGTTGGGGTGCTGAGCCACGAAGGGCCGGAGTAAAGGGCAAAAACATTGCGCGGAGGCCAGGCCCCTCGCAAACCCGAGTCATTTTGTTCATGGCTGTGCTCCACATATAAATATTGCTTTTAGATTGGACTGGTTTGGTCACAGGCATGTTTCGCTTCAGCTAAGCTGCCTCCGCAGGCAGGTACGGCTAGGTAACCCTTTCCTTTCCTTTCCACAAATGAGTTTGCGGCAACACTGTCCAACCTACCTTCAACTTGACTTCAAGTTAACCAGAGCAAACTTCCCAGTGTGACCGACCTGTAAGTCCAACAAGTCCGAGTTGGGTCTGCAATTTTTCACTTGAGGTTAGATAGAAATTCGATCATATTGACTTTTCGCAAACGAATTGAGCTTTTGGGCTTATTTTATTGACCTGCAAGCTGCAAACACCAAAAAGCTGCTTTGGCAAAATTGGCAAAATTATCCAACTTGGACTCCAACTTGGCCTTGTGTGACCGGGGCCTTACACAACCAACTTGCCTTCCCCCAACTTGGACCCCAACAAGAGGACGCCTGGTGCTAGCCAGTCCATAAAGGGAACCTAAAAGAAAGCATAGAGTTTCTTCGCTAAAAGCAGCTAAAAGGCATTTTTTCTCTTGACAAGCAATTTTCCTTAGGGGGAATTCATGTATGATTGAATCAACGCATTGGGGGGCAGTGTGTATTTGTAAGTCACCTAAGCTAACTTGTTATGTCATACACGCGGAGAAGTCAAAATAACGGCATTTGGCATTACGAGTCCTGTTGTCAATGTAAAATGTACACAGCTCGTAAGAATTGTGAGCCATGATAAAAAAACTGGTTTATTTTGAATGGGCCTTTAGTACAGCATAAACATCTTAGAAGCAGACTGGAAATCTCTCACTCGCCTCCACTCCTTTTATACATCTCATTTATGCTGGCGATGTAACCCAACAGTTCGGATTTCCCCATTCCTGTCTTCCCACTGGTCTCAAAACACCAGGGCAGCTCCTCCCAGTCGTTTATCAGCATTCGTTTAAACGCTCGGACATTTTGGGCAGGAGAAGGACTGTCCTTTTTGCGATGATCCATCTGAAATGCATGGAGAGCAAGAGTGTGGGCATACAGGCAGTCTACATTCTGCATTCGCATTTGCCCTGACAGAGATCAGCTCTTGCGTGCTCAAGCCAAGGAGGAACTTGTGCAGAAGAGCTTTCGCACAAGATAAGGCAGCAACTTGCTGACGAGCTAAACACAGCAACAACAGCCCCCTACATGCTGAAGGCAGTACCTTCTTACAGCTAAAAACAAGAGCTTTACCTTGGTAAAAACGATGGCAAATGGCACTTCGCATTCTGCAAGCCAATTCACACAGTCCACATCCACCTGCAAGAAATCATACATATGAACAAGGAGAAGTCTGCTGCGGAGCTACCAACACTTTGCAGGCCTCAGTGTACATTGCAATTGATCATCTATGTTTGGAAGATTGAATGCAAACAGATAGGGGTTGCTATACTAGAGCTTGCAGAATGTAGAAGTTCTGATCCCGCCATCCAGAACATCCAGAACATCCAGAGCAAGCCATCCAGAACATCCAGAATAAGAACTGTGGAGCAGGAATGCATACCATCTCTGGCACGCACGCAAAAGGACATGGCAAGTCTTAATCTCAAGAATGGAGGCAGCAAAATGTTTAGAACAGTTGACATGCAGTTCAGGTCATGACCCTAAGTTGTATGTGATTCCCAGGTTACAGTGAGGGGCAGAGCAGCAGTCAAGATACACAGCACACACCCGATACCCTCTTGTGGCATATTGTTGGCATGAGCCTCGATCTTGATAGCTTGTGGTTAAGTCCACACCTGGCCGCTCAGGTGACACAGCGCACACCCTGCCCTAAAATTTGGCAAGCCTCCTGAATAATACTTTAGGCAGCCCTGTAGCGTTGAGGTATTGGGGGAGACTGTGGTAGGTGTGGTCTAAAAATGTTTTGGATAGAGGGGCAGGCAGTCCTTGGCTGACCTAGGCAGCCCACTATTAGCCCTGACACTAGGCATGCAGGTCAAGCAAAATTTTTTACTGGGGCTGCCAAATTTGGGTGGCTTGCGGTGCAGCATCCAAGGTTTTCAGTTACCACTTTTATGTTTGGCAGCTGAGGAGGAGCCAACCTGCCGGGGTTCCAGCCTGGCCGCCCAAGCCCATTAAAAAATACCTGATGCACAGGCTCACTCATCATGCTTCTATTTGTACAACTCTTCTAAATCCTGGGGGCCTGGGGGTGGCCCAAGTGGTGACATCAGATTCGTTCACCCGCGGGTAATATCCAGCTTGCCAATGTGCCCATATATCTTCATAATTCCAGTGGCGATGAGCTTTACATTTAATGACTTGATGACGGTGAACCTTGCAAAGCGAGTAGATAGGAAAAGCCGCATGCACTTTGCTGGTGGGATGAGGAGCATTGTAACAACCTGACCCAGAGGTGTTTACCACAATGTTACAAGCATGACCTTTAAACCATAACCCCCAGTGCTTTGTTCATATCCTTATTTGGTTCATGGCTTCCTTAAAGTGCCCGGGGGCATCGGTGAACAATTAATGATTTTATATAAGACTCAAATACTAGTGAGCAATTAATGACAGGGGCAGCTTGCAGGGCATGCCCCAGCAACACGCTTTGTGCCATGCATGTGTAAAAAGCATGGCATATTCGTTGCTGGGCCTGGTGCCGTCTGTGATGTCTAGACATCATGACAAGTTTTCAGCATCGCTTGCATTGCTTCCCCGACTTGTCCCCACCTGCTGACGGGGCAGGATGCCTAGGCTTGCCACTAGTAGCTCAAACTATCCATATGCCTTCCGGGAAGGCTACCATCAGAATTGTTTTCTGTCTCCTAACAGAAAGCTATCGTTCCCCCACCTGCTGAGGGGGCAGGCTGCCATCCAATAGCAGTAGCACGTGTGCCAGTGCATCCCTCTTGATGAAGTAGTCCTTGGTGAAGGCCAACCACTCTGAGCGTGAGTCTTTACTGGCAGTCTTGGCAAACCTGAAGAACAAGAGAAAGGTATGCAGGTGAGCCCCCTTGTCCTAATCCTTTTGTGCATGCACACAGGTGCGGCATGGAAAGATAATGCGGTTGATAGCAGGGTCAAGTAGTAGGGCACAGGCATTTGTAGGGAGGACAACATGGAGAGGAGGCCGCCATTCTTTAAAGGTAGAATTTTGTTGTGCGCCCTTTTAACTGGGTGGAAAGAAAGAGAAATGCAGGGAGATCGTGAAGAGGAGATGCCTGCTCTGTGCAGAAGACGCCTGGTCAGACGTGCCCGATGTGATTTTTAAACCATGGACCCACCCGTATCCTGGCAGGTCCACCAGGTACCAGCTGTCGTTGATGAGGAAGTGGTTGATCAGCTTTGTCATTCCTGCGTGCAAAGCATTTCAATGGCAAATCTCACATGCAAGAAGCACCTAAGGTGATGGAACCGGATTATTTCCCAAGCCATGCAGATCCACAGAGGATTCCCCTCGTGTAAGCAGGTTGAAATGGAAGCTGATAATGTTTTGAGTCTGTTAAACATGCTGCATATGCTGTGCATGCTAATGACAGAATGCACTTCAGTCAAGGCAACGCTCACCTGGTGTTTTAGACACCTTTGCCAGTTTATCATTGCCTGTGAGGCAGTTGATAAGCGAGGACTTGCCCACATTGGAGCGCCCTATCACTGCAAACTCTGGCACATGGCCGGCAGGGCAGTCCTTTACAGCGCTGCTGCTCTTGGTGAAGGCGCTTTTGGTCACCCGGCTGTTAACAGGAGGCGGCAGATCTAACTGCAAATACCTGAACTCCTCCTTGCTCTGGGTCGCTGTTAAAGGCTGCAAAATGTATCTTCTGTGCTCTATTCTGCGGTAATGAGGAGCTGTGTTGGATGCGCGGCGTGTAAGGGCATGCATGCTGTGCCCAGGACATTTGTGCAATATGGTTTTCTCCTTGATGCTGATTGCTGAAGTAGGTGCATGGGTTTTGGAACATTGTTGCAGGGGTGAGTGGGGCCTCATCCCAATAATGAGGCAGTAATAATGCTGACTGTACAACCGTGCGTAAACTCAAAAAATCGGTGGCCGAAACCCTCCCCCCGTTTAAACATTAATTTGTTCCAAACTCCAATGAGCATGTCGCAACGCGTGGACAGTCGGACAAGAGACCTGGTGGACAAGAGTACGCGACAGGTGAGGCAAAGGTTCCGAGATGAAAGGGTCACCACAAGTTAAAACACTTTTGGCTCGCACGCGTACACTCACTCACATAGACACACACACACACACACACACACACACACACACACACACACACACACACACACACACACACACACACACACACACACACACACACACACGCATGCACACACACACACACAGACACACACACACACACACACACACACACACACACACACACACACACACACACACACACACCACGCACGCACGCACGCACGCACGCACACACACACACACGCACACACACACATACATATTCCTGAACGAGCCAGAGAGGCCGAATACGCAAACATACAGAAGTATAAATTGCAAGTCCATACGAGCGCGCATGCTCATACTTGAAGTCACACAATTTGAAGACTCATGCATTTTATCTGGGGACACAGGTGCACTCACCCACGATGTATCTCCACCATCTGTGCATCTCCCACAGATTCTGAAAGCCTCCATCTCGCCTCAAGATGACATAATTGCTGAGCGGAGCCGTGCAACCTTTGACGCCCTCCAGATGTGCTATGCCTTAAATGGCGGCAAGGACAAGATTCAACGAAGGTAGGCTCTGCAATTTTTTTAAAGTGAACCAATCTTCCCTAAAAAGGTGGGCGTAGCACACTTCCTCAAGACATATTCACTGGGTCCATTCCTATGTTGTCTCACATGTGGAGAAGTAGGGGAAAGCAAGAAAAAAACAAATAAGGCAGAGGAAACTCTCCATCAATTGAAAAATGACACAGCAGTAGATATTTCAATCATAACTCCCCCCCCGAGGTATAAGATGCTCTTGTCACCATGAAAAGCGTACCAGACCTCAATTGAGATCTGGTTTGCTGGAATTCCAAATGAGAGGCACCTGGCACGTCAGGTGTGGTTTTCCTTCTACATCTCATGTTCCATGCATGCATGTCTGCACACATTTGTATATGTAGCTGCGCTTGCAGTCCTTCATCAACTTGCCTGTTCGTATGAAAGAGAAGAGTCAAGTCCTTATCGTGTCAGAACTTAACTGCTTTTACTTCTTGTCTTCCTCATGCCCTACAATACCATATTATGTTTACAAGGGAAAACAATTAAGCAACGCTTGCCTCAAGCACTGCTATTGCTGTAGAAATTGTGTACCGTCCAGAAAGTTAATCGTCCCGCAAAAATAATGTTTTTGAGGGGTGCGGGATGACGGCGTGCACCCCCCAAAAATAACTATTGTAAGGGCTGCGGGATTAATGCGGGATTGGAGCTTTTTTTTAGAAAATCAAGAAGTCATGAGCGGGGAAGGCCACAAAGTCCCAGAAGGGGTGCCATCAGCTAGGTCTGCACGCCTCCTTCAAGCCGGAAGCACAGAATGTGTTACTTAAGCGTGCAAGAGCAGTTGAGGCACAAATGGGGACCATGGCTGATGAGCAGCTGAAAGAAGTTGTGCAGCCCCGCATGACCTACTCCAAGACAGCAGCAGCAGCAGGAGTGCACAAGAAGCAGAAGAGGCCCAGGGCGTTAGGCAGCAGCAGTGCTAAGGATAGGCAAGAGGACAGCAAGGGAGAGGGGGAGGAGGGGAAGAGCACTGGAGATGAAAGTAAAGAAGAGGGGGAAAGCAGCGCAAGCACGGAGGACAGTGAGGATGAGGATGAGGGAGTGGAGGAGGAGGGGGAAGGAGAGAGTGACTAGGGCATGGCTTGAGCGTGCAAATGCAAAGATTATGAACATCCTTCATATTGCTCTTGGGTGACACAGCTGCTTTTCCTTTGAGCTGAGCATATTTAGCTGAGTATATTTATACTTGCGCGCAAGTTTCTGAACAGCAGGGACTTTGCCCTTCAAGACTTTGTGCTGCAGAGATATGGCAAACATATTGGAAGTGTCAAGGTTCAAACAGCCTTCTAAGGTAGCTTTGCCAAAAGTTCCTACTCCTGCCATGCATGCGCTGGAGACCTGGATAGTGTTCAGGTATGAGGGGAACAGTTGCGTGCAAGAGGGGGCCATTTGCCCCTGCGGGAATGTGCGGGATACTGCGAAATTATTTTTTAGAAGGCTGCACGATTACAGCGGAATTTTAAAACTATATACGTTTATAAGGGGTGCAGATGATTAAATCTCTGGGCAATGTGACACAGTTATTGTTAATGACAATTATGCAGTTTATCTAAACAAGTTGAGTCAACAGAATTGCTAAGCTCAGCTCAACAAACTGTAGGAGGGAAATATCGAAAGGGAGATCCATGTTAATGATGTTGTAAGGAATAAGAAATGACCATCACCACCAAGAACCATCAGGAAAAAAGGCAAACTCCTGAGGTAGCCTTGAGAGGTAGAGCAGTGTTCAGAGAGCTAGAGCATTTAAATATTATGTCTTGACAGCTTACCCAACGTGTGCAAGTGCCACAGTCTATTCAGGAGGAAGAAGGTGTTCCCAGCCCCTCGGTCATGTATTTCTTTGGTCTGATACTGGAAACACTGTTTTTTCATCCTTTCAAATATTTTGCCACTCTTGCTGCATCCTCCAGGGTCACAGTGAGAGTGCTCTTGTTTTATTTTACATATTCAGGGTATTCAAAAGTGATTGTTCACAACTAGTTCGAATATTAATTGATTTTGGAGCCAATATTTGCCAAAATTTTCTATTAATTACTGCCACGCGTTCGAACCCATTTTAATTGAAAATTTACTGGTTTGGGGGGCTGAAAAGGGCTTCTGCTGAAAATGGCCTCCCAGGCCTCCAGCTCCAGCTCCAACCCCTTAGCTAAGTGGCTCAAGCCTGTAAACCCCACCCGGCACCTCTTGGCAGACCGTGCCAGGCAGGCAAAAGCCAAGGCAGCTAGGAAAGGGAAGCCAGCAGCGCAGAAGAACCCAGTGGGGCGTCTTCCAGTCGACAGCTCAGTTGCCGCTGCATTAGCTTCTAATTGTACCACAGCAATAGCTTGCGTTGCATTGGGATTGCATGCTGATGATGAGGTGTGCTCCCCCCAGGAAGCAAAAACGCGCCTCCCTATCCTTAGAGCTCCTGAGTCCCCAGTCCGACAGCAGCTTATCCAACAGTAGCAGCAGCAACAGCTAAGCCAGCAGCAGCACAGTCAGCAGCAGATTTAAATTGAGCTTTTGAATTGAGAAATCTATGACAGTCAAAGGCCACCCAAAGTACAATCAAATCTATAATATAATTTGGAGAGCCCCATTCGAACTGAAACCGAAATTCTTATTAATTTTCAAGTGGACACCATTCAAACTGGTCGTGAACGTATGGTATACATGAACACGTGGTGCGAACAGGATCAAGCGTGACGTTAACTGTGGCGCTTGTGAGGTTACAGAGGGCGTTTGTAATTGTTACACGGTCCCTAGATATTAAGTAAGTGCTAGTTTGTGAACCTCTGAACTAACTTTAGAGCCAAGCGCCGTTGTGCCTTGGATCTTGGGACTCTTGTTTCTGGCAGCAGCTTGTAACGACAAACTGCTTGTGTCCATTACATCAAGTGTCTGCCTCTAAGCACAGAACGCTGACTTGGTGGAGCTTTACAAATGGCCCTAGACCTTAAAAAGAAAGCTTTCACTTGGCTGCAAAGACACGCCACACTCAGGCTTATCTGCGAGTTCATGAGCACCTTTTCAGCAATGCATGGAAAAACCATTGTATCTTTCAGTAACTAGCGCATAAAGGAATTACCATGTTGTATGTGCACTTTTTACTTGTTCCCCAGGAGGGTACGGCGCAATTAGTGGCCACACAGTGTGTTACGTCCCTTACCCCTCTTCATCAAACAAGACCCAAACGCGCCCCTGCACCTTGTTGTGTGTCTGTGTGCAGAGCACAGCTCGTAGAGGCACTGAAGCGGACCTCATGGGGGAACAAGGAACGCCGGCATTTCATGACCAGGGAGGAGGAGTACGTGGAAGCTCTGCGTGCATCGTTTGGTATCTGGTACGCAGGCTACGGATTGCATGCACGGTCAGGTGCATTTCCATGTGATGGCCCTGTCTTTTTTGGCTTTGTGCTGTTTACTGGGGGGCTATGGAAGCTCTGCGTGCATCCTTTGGCATCTGATATGCAAACTGTGGAATGCATGTGCATTTCCATGTGATGGCCCTTAGTCTTTTTTGGCTTGGTGCCGTATACTGGGGGGCTATGCGCACATCACGGATGCCCCTACATGGTGGAGTGCAGTGCTGGCCTCTAAGCATTTTCTGCTTGTCTTTTTGTCCATGATGTAAAATGTTTTGGTTGTCTGAATGCTCATATCTCACTGCTGCGAGCAGAGCGCTTGCGCGCGCGCGCGCGCGCGCGCACACACACACACACACACACACACACACACACACATACACATGCATGCATGCATGCACAATCAAACCCAGGGAGAAGATGAAGCAGGAGAAAATGAGCCTCGAGGATGGCGTCACCATGCGCTCTTTGGTGGACTTCCCTGGTGGCCTCGAGCTGCACATTGGGGTGAGAGGCAATGCTGAGGAGGCTCCATCTAGACGCTAGGGCTGCTCGGACCAAAGCCTTTTCAACATAGGGTGGCTCTAAGGGAGTTTTCCCTGCCTGCATACTTTTTCTTGTCTGCTTTTCTCCTCTTTTCTTTTCATCACCAAGTGGCTCCAAGGAAGCCTGCTCTCTGCTCAGGAACCTAATCTTGGCAACAAGACAAAAGGCATCATCTGCAAGCTCCATTCCACTCCTCTCTGAGCAGAGGAGCAAACAGCACTCCAATCCACTGCAAGCAGAGTGGTTCCGAGGAAGCCTGCCCTCTACTCTGAAATACAGTGAAAAGAGAAGCATTGTTCGATTTCTGCCTCAGGGGGCAGGCAAGCATGGAATGGAAATGAGCTCAGAAAAACACACACACACACACGAGGCACATATCGCACTGTTCCACATGGAAGCAACACATCTTTGGAGACGCAATGCCATGGTTGCTGGCCTTGATGGCTGCCAGGCTGGCCTGGCAAATGTAAATGCTCTCAGGGACAAGACATGCATGAGGAGATTTTGGTTGCTGTTAGAATCTCAGGCCTGGTGCCTTGACAGTCACAGCGCATTGTGTTCCTCTTGTGACAGCTCATTTCGCTGCCTTGTTCCCAGCCTTCTTTTGTTCCTGCTCTGTTTGGGTGTGCCTGATAAAAAGGGTCAAAGACAGCTGGAAGTCTCCTCCTTCAGCACCTGTGTGCGCATGTGTTGTTGTGTGCCTTTTGAGGCCTTTTGTGCACATGGGCCATGCAGACCACTAGTTTCCTAACTCACAGTAGTGATTCTATGCAAGTGGCATTTGGGCTTTGAGATATGAAGGTGTGTTTAATTCCTTTCTTACCACAGCCAATTCGGCATCTTGACCCACGCCGCCGATGCCGACCCATATATGTGTGCCAGTGCGCAAACCCTGTACTGAGCCCATTCCTACTCATCTGTGCCCACGCTCCCACCTCACTCCCTCAATCTGATATAGCCTTTGCTTTCTACCTCTCTCATTGCACTTCACACAGACACATACACACACAGCGCACGATTTTGTGTTTACCCAATTACACACTCATATGTACGCAACAACTAGTGCTTGGGTTACAAGGTTGGTCTAGAGCCTGAGGTTCTGGCTGATTGGCTGCACACAACAGCAAGTGCTTTGGTTGCAGGCTGCCTGCCACTCTGACACCTGCTAAGCACCTTTGCCAAACCATTAGGTTGTTTTCCTGCACCTGCCCACTCCTGCTAAGCAACTCTGTCAAGCCAGCAAGATGTAAATCTGATGTGCAGTCACCTTTGCCAAGCCATCAAGATGTATCCCCGCACCTGCCCACTCCTGCTAAGCAACTCTGTCCAGCCATCGAGGTGCATTCTCGCTTTGCTTGCCGCTGCCCCTCCTGCACAACACGCTTTGGGCCCATACAGCAGCCCACCTCATAAGCCCGCATTGATCTGTCGACTGAAGACCATCTGTTCACAAAAAATGGTGTCTTCTTGCTCTTCATGCGCGCCCTGCTCCCTGGAAATTGCACCAACATTCCTGCAGGTATTCATCCTCAGCATCCTGTCCCAGGGCAGCAATTAGTGTGAGGCACACTACACCACATGTAAGGGCACGCACTCCCTTACCTACAAACACTCCCTGTTATAAAAGAAAGGCATACACATTCTCTCCTGCAGGTGTTCCTGCTAGTCTCCTGTCTCAGGGCACCCCTGAGCAGCAGCAGCTGCAGCAGCAGCAGCAGACTGGCTGCCCTGTGCTACGACACTCAACAACAATCATACAGACCTGCACACACACACACACACACACACACACTCCTGCAGATGTTTATCCCAAGCATCCTGTCCCAGGGCACCCCCGAGCAGCAGCAGCACTGGCTGCCGCTGTGCTACGACCTGTCAATCATCGGCACGTATGCACAGACCGAGCTGGGCCACGGCACGTTTGTGCGCGGCCTGGAGACAACCGCCACATACGACAAGACGACGCAGGTGTGGCTGGCAGGCAGTTTGTGCACATGGGCTGCCTCCATGGGGCAATTCCATCGTTCCTTTTGCCAGAGCTGATAGCCCCAAGCGCAATTAGAGGTGGCTCCGTAATGAATGCAGCATGGGCAGAAGGGGGGAAGAACACGGATGGGTGTGACCAGAGAAGGGGGTGTGGTGTTTTGGGTCGAGAGGTTTTGAGTTAGTGACAGGAGAGGCCAGCTCGGAGGAATGTCATGGCACGCCTGGTTTACAAGAATTTATGTGTGGAAGCCATCAATCAGAACGCATGTCTGCAAGGCTATAACTTATGTAGGCCTGCTTAAAACATGCAGCAGCAGCAGCAGCAGCAACCCTGCATATGGTCCGGACCAGCAAGCCTGCCTAATCCACCTGTCTTCGTCCCAACTGGAATACAAACTAATTGCGCTCCCGATAAGCCTTGCAGTGAGTGCGAGCAAAACCTGCACAAACCCACCTGTGTGGCTTGTCACGTGTGGTTTGCAGGAATTCGTGCTGCACTCTCCAACCCTGACCTCCACGAAATGGTGGCCCGGTGGCCTGGGCAAGACTGCCACCCATGCCGTGGTCATGGCACGCCTGTTTATTGACGGCAAGGACTACGGACCTCATGCATTTGTGGTGAGCTGAGGGTGGAGATTTGTACTGAGGGAAGGGTGCAGGGGAAGGGGAGAGTTTTGTCCCTGTGTTCCAGGTGTTGCTGTGCCAGATTGGATGCTGAGTACCACAGTGAAATGAGGCTCTCAGGGCACGGCACCTGCTGGACTGAGCAGGAAAGGTTTTTAAGGAGGCTATAGGCATGTGTGTCAGCATTTGCCTATGGAGCGAGCTCCCCAAGCTCCTTGCTTCCAGGCTCCTCTGGTTGCCTTGATTTATACTCCCAAATCAGTTTGCACCCACCCCTTCATTGATGTGCACTCCTGCTTGAGTCATTGGCTAAACACTGCGCCTGCTTTTGCTTAACTCTGCCAGGATACAGGTTGCATAGCGAAATTATCCGTTCTCAATCTTGGGGTGTGCATGCTGGCAGCTTCCCTTGGCACCTCCCTTCTTGGGACTCAACCGCTGCTGAACACCTGCTCTATCACTGTGCTTCTCTTGGTGTCGTCCCTTCCTTGAGGTCCCTATGCAAGTTGCCTGGAATGATTGACAATGGAGTGCATCAACGCCTGAAATATCCCCCCGCACAGCACCCCCATCCCATCTAGGCATACAAGCTCAAGCCAGGAGCCTGGCAGATTGCCTGGCATGTCCCCCCACCTGTTGATTTATGCACAAAGGCTGCAGCCAGGTGCCTGGCGGACAACCTCTTGTGGCCCAGCATTATTTCAGGAGCCGTTGAGAGTTGCCCTATTCACATTTGTTGATGCCAGCCTGACCTCGTGCGCTGTCCCTGCTCAAACACAAACGGGGTCAAGTTCACTGATACCAGCCTCACCTCGTGCGCTGTCCTTGCTCAAACATACACAGGTTCAAGTCCACTGATACCAGTTTGACCTCATGTGCTGTCCCTGCTCACACATATGCAGGTTCAAGTCCGAAGCCTGCAGGACCACCTGCCGCTGCCTGGCATCTGCGTGGGGGACATCGGCCCCAAGTTTGGCTATGGGGGCGTGGACAATGGGTACCTTGCCATGGACCACCTGCGCATCTGTGAGTGTGCTCTCCAGCACAATAATCAGTGCTGTGCCCTAGCGGTGTACATTGATTTTGCCACCGTAAATAACGGTGATTTTTTTACATTGACGTCACATCACCGTTATTTACTGTGTGCTTTTTCCTGACGGTATGAAATCGTCAGTAACGATGTGAAATACTCACTGTCAGGAACTCAGAGTGACCCAAAGTGCAAACTCATTGCCGAGTGAGTGAACTCGCAGGCCTCCGAGTGAACTCAGAAGCCGTAATCAGATTCTGTATATCAAAGATTTCACAGCCGTGGAGGAACATGAAGAAGAGGGCCAGATCGAGTCTGGATGGGAGCAGCCCTGCCCCACCCACAGTAGTTGCTTGCCCCCCTCCAAATGCCGAGTTCGGCACTTCAGTGGACATTTTTCACAATTGCTGTGATTTTGACGGTTTTTTGCCATAAATAATGGATAAGCCCAATCGTCAGACGTCAAAAAATAATTTACCGTCATTTACGGCCTGAATTTTATTTTCTTACGGTAAAAATCGTAAATTACGTTACGTAGCGTGACTTACGCCTGACGCCGTCAGCCGTAAGGGCACAGCACTGACAATAATGGTGCACATCTCTGAGTGTGATTTCCAGCATGACGCTGGTGCGCATCTGTGAGTGTGATCTCATAAGATGGGCACCTTGCCATGGACCATCTACGCATCTGTGAGTGTGCTCTCCAGCATGACGATGGAGCTTGTACACGGGGTGCCTGCCTGCTGGCTCTGGCAAGGGACTTGCGACAGTCAGGCAAGTCCCTGACTACTTGCAAAAACATTACTTGTGCGCGAATTCATAACAGGGCACCAGGGCATGGCACGAGGGAATTGCAGGTCGGACAAGGTTGGGTACTCACTTGCATGTCTTAGGTGCTGGGCAGAGGCTTGAGTTTGAACAGGCTGGCTGCCTCAAGGCCTTGAAGCACCCAAATGGGATGGCAGCATTGTTGTGTTCCTGAAGGAGGACTCACGTCGGGAAAATAAAGGCCACTGGCACTGTCAAGTAGGAGGGCACGGAGTGAAGTTGCGTTTTTTTATCTCATCTTCTGGCTTCTTCTAACATGCATTGGCCAAATGTTACATGCTTAAGCCATATGAATAAGGCACCCACCACAACACAAGCTGCTTCTTTGCACGCTATGTTTCTTCCCTTCCGCCTTCTCCCCATTCTTCACAGGCCCCAATGATATCGGACTGAGTCATCACTTGCACACCCACTTACCATAAAAAAAAATAATCCTGGTAAAGATACGAAACTCTGTCCACGCGCCCGCGAAAGCCCTAAATGTAAAACGTTTTGCAACAGCTCTCTGGTTCAGGTTCTCTGATCACATCGTCATGTGACCCCTAGGCAAGCCTGTGTTTGCTTGTACATGCAGCACGTGAGAGCATGCTGATGCGGTACTCCAAGGTGCTGCCGGACGGAACATATGTGCCTCCCCCACCCTCCAACGCCAAGGCATCATACGCAACCATGGTGAGCACACCTATCCTGTTTGTGCGTGTGTGTTGTGTGTGTGCGCGCGTGTGTGTGTGCGTGTGTGTGTGTGCATGTGCGTGTGTGTGTGCGTATATGCACGAGCGCGCTTATGTGTGTTGCTTATCCTGGCCACATTTCTAGTCCTGGATGAAGTCTTTGTCCCCGCCAAAAAGGTATCACCATGCAACATCTGAAAAGCGTGAAACACAACCCAAATTAGGGGACAATTTTTGCGCTACTTTGACCAGCGTTGCATCCCAAGGAGGTTGTGCATTTCATAGAACACAGCGGTAGGACTCAGGGGCAACACCTTGCACCAATCTTGGGCCATGGCCTGACCGATGCAGCCCCATGCACAAGACCAGTCCATCCCCCGTTCATTTTTGCGCAGGTGTACGTGCGCGCGGACATCGTGAAAAACGCGGGGTCGGTGCTGGCCAAGGCTGTCACCATCGCCACGCGCTATGCTGCTGTGCGCAGGCAGACAGCCCCATCACCTGGCCAGCCTGAGACACAGGTATGTGTGTGTGTGTGTTTGTTTGTGTCACAGGCCTCAACAAAGGATGAGTGCATGGAGGCCTACGAGTGCCTGAGACGGTAAGCTGCCTGTGCTGCAGTAGCGCACCATGATGCCGAAATGTGCTGTAGCACATCGCAATGCCAAACTGCTGCTGTGGCACATCACTGTGCCAAAGTGTTCTTGTGGGACATCACGATGCCAAAGCGCAGAGGCGCTGTGTTGCGAGAGATGGTGAGCGCTACCTGAGCTTCCAGCAGTCTGCAGGTGCTGTTGGTGCTGCACTGACTCACCTGCATACACCATGAGGGTGCACTGCAATGTATGGGCTCCTGCAGGCAAGGAATGGTTTAAAGACAGGTTATTCCTGACAGCTCTCATGGCTGCTGCCGATCCTGATCTGCAGGTGCTGGACTACCAGAACACCTCGCACACGCTGCTGCCGCTCGTGGCGGCTGCGTACGCAGTGCACTTCATGGGGGAGACCATCATGGGCATGTACAAGCGATTCGACAAGGACAGGTGCGTGCAGACTGAGAGTTGTGGATGCTGTTTTGGGGGATGAGGTGCTGCTTGCTAGGAAAAGAGGGAATGCCCAGTGCTGCAGTCCACCTAGGTGCACTGTGCTGCATACACAACTGTGCTGTATAGAAGGTCCACCAAGGTGCACTGTGCTGTGTGCACAAATGTGCTGTACAGAAGGTCCACCAAGGTGCACTATGCTGCGTACACAACTGTGCTGTATAGAAGGTCCACCAAGGTGCACTGTGCTGTGTACACAACTGTGCTGTACAGAAGGTCCACCAAGGTGCACTGTGCTAACCATAACTGCACCTGAGCAGACTCCCACCACGTAATAAACCCAAGAAGAACCTGCACCTGAGCAGACTCCCACCATATATTAACCCAACCAGGAATGCACCTGCTTCACGACCAAATACAATCAAGCGATACCCTCAAGACCTCATACATGCTATAAGTGGGTATACATGCAAGAATCCTCTTGTGTCATCCATACGGATACAGAAATCATTGAGCGCCCTAAAGATCTGCCACTCAATAAATCCCCATGTTGACTGAAAGTTGAGGTGCAGGCTTCAGTGCCCTGCCACAAAGCACGCACCTGGTACACATTACAGAGTTACATATACAGCACGTAAGTCCTGCAGGAAGCAGGGATGCTTCACCGCCTGTCTGCAACATGCAAACACATCCGTTTGAGTTACACACTTACATGCTCCCACCCTACCAACAGGGAGCGTGGAGAATTCCGCGCCCTTCTGCGAAGCACAGGCCAAGTCGCAGCTACATGCACATCCTCTGCCTGCAGGGAGCATGAAACATTCAGCGGTCTGCCAGAGCTGCACTCCCTTGGGACACAACCTGAGCACACCATTTTTGGCGGGGGCGCAGAGAAATCAGCAACCTGCCTGAGCTGCACGCGCTGTCCTCAGGCTGCAAGGCTCTGCGCACACGCCCCTGGTACACAACTTTTTGTGTGAAACCTACGCAGGGAGCGCAGAGAGTTCAGCGGCCTGCCTGAGCTGCACGTGCTGTCCTTAGGCTGCAAGGCGTTGTTCACACGCTCCTGGTACACAGATTGATCTCCTGCGTATCACTGCTGCAGGGAGCGCGGAGAGTTCAGCAGCCTGCCGGAGCTGCATGCGCTGTCCTCAGGCTGCAAGGCGCTGTGCACATGGATTACCGCAGACGGCATCGAGTCCTGCCGCCGCACCTGTGGCGGCCACGGCTACAGCAAGCTGTCAGGGCTGCCCACGTTGTTCCAGAACTATGTGCAGAATGTGACGTGGGAGGGCGACAACAACGTGCTGTGCCTGCAGGTGTGTGCGGGCATGCGTGCCTTTGCGTGCGTTCATGCGCGTGTGCATGTGTGTGTGTGTAAGTATCGTTCTAAGTGCTGAAGTTTGTTCCAATTATTAGAGGCAGCTGTCCTCCCCACGTGTGCGTGGTTGGGATGCAGCATGCAGCATGCGCCAACGCAAGTGGCCGAGCCAGGCATCATTGTGGCACTTGGCGTGTGAGAAACAGCACGCTGCCCCTCGTTTGATTGCATCTGGTTGCACCTGGTCACTTGCAGACAGCCCCCTACTTGCTGAAGACGCTGATAGGTTTGACACCTTGCCATTCCTTTCTCGCTTGGTTGCCTCTGGTCGCTTGCAGACGGCCCGCTACCTGCTGAAGGCGCTGGTGGGGGTGCAGAGGGGACAGCAGGCCACCGGCAGCGCCTCCTACCTCAACCACGCAGCCGCAGAGCTGCACGCCAAGAGCGCCGTCCAGGTGTGTGTGTGTAACTTATTGTGAGGCCTCTTTCACTGCTGGGACCCTGAGATGCACTAGTCTGTTTCCACTGCCGGTGCCATATGTTGCACAAATCTGTGCTTTGCCATAAGAGGGATGCTTGGAGGCCCAGCTTGGGCAGAGGCGACTGGCGAGATGTTGGTTGAGTTTTCTGGACGGAGTGCTCAGTTCTGCGCACCCCCAAAGAGATCTTTGGGCTATTGGCGTATTTCATGCCTGTTCTTGATGCTGGCCCTAAAATGCTCATTGCCATCCTTGACTTTGCCGCTCACAAAATAACCTGCATGCTTGGCCAACCTTTATGCTTGCGTGAGTGTGTTACAATGAAGAAGTGTGGACATGAGCTCATTCACACATAAGCGCGCACGCGCGCGCGCACACACATACACACACACACACATACACACACATGCTCTCCTCTCCTGCGCAGGGCGCGTCTGGCTGGAATGCGCACGCCCTACAGTCTGCCATGCGCCACTGTGCCACCCGCCTGGCTGCCTCCGCCACCGCCATGCTGCAGTCTGCATCCAGATCTGCTGCCGGTGCCTCCAGCAGGGCTGCTGGAGGCCTGGTGTTTGAGGGGCCTGCATGGAACAACTCCACTGTGGCCATGATCAAGTGCGCATGCGTGTGTATGTGTGCATGTGTGCGCGCTGCTCATAATTGAATTCTGTTCCATGCTGCGTGAGGTGTACTTGCTGACGGGTGCCTGTGCTGAAGAGTAGGGCCATGCGCTCCATCAGCTCCCTTGAACCTTCCTTCCAAACCTCCCAAAGCATGTCTTTTGCTCTCCCAAAACCTCACACAAAGAGGGCACCATGAGCGTACACTGCCCTGCACCTTGCTTGTTTGCAGAACCTCCAAATGTACGCTTTTGCCCATGCTCAGCTCACCCACAGGCGCCACCGACGCATGCATTGCGTGCACTTGTTCACCTGTATCCCCCTCCCCCCGCCCTTCTTACCTGCACTTCTCTTGTTTGAAGGCTCAATTGTGCCTCCTGCGTTTTCAAGGCTTTGACGCCATGTATGGAAGGGAGGGGATGGAAACTGTGAGGGCTCACACTTTCCTGGTTTGCAGGCTCACTCGTGCGCACTGCATGGCCGAGCTCCACAGCAACATGCTGTCCAGCATCACAGCCCTGCACAGCTCCGGCAAGGTGAGGGAGGTTGAGGTAAAGGGCTGGTTGATCACTGCAGGTGAAGGCACAAGGCACAAGAGGCGCACCGTGCAGCTAGCCCCCAGGGGTAGCCACAAGCACAGTCTGAGCACAGCCTGACAAAAGGAGGAATGCCCTGGCTTTGTAGGTCAAAGCGCGCAAGCCTTGAAAACAAGCAAGGGACCATATCATTGATGGGCTGTGGGTGGTTGTCATAGGTGCCTGTGCGATGGAAGAAATGAGCCAACCCTCCCACCAGATGCGCATGCATCTGTGAATCTGTAGTTTGAACATCCTCATCAGTCGGGGTGTTCTGGGATGCCTGCCTGTGTGGCTGCAGGTCGGCGGGCGTGAGCTGGCGGTCCTGCAGCAGCTGGCATCGCTGTTTGCCTTGACGCACATTGAGGCTCACATGGGTGACTACCTGGAGGATGGCTACTTCACAGGTGTGTGCTGGTGCCTGCGCATACCGTACAAAGTGTATATCATCCCGCAAAAATCATGTTTTTTAGGGGTGCAGGATGACAGCAGACACCTTAATATTTTTTAACTTTTGAGCATGCGGGAATGTGCGTGAAAGTGAAAAATGATTGTTTCTGAGATTTGCTTGAAGTCAGGTCAGCCAAGTAGGTTTATGTTAATGCCCCACTGCAACCAGATGATTCTGAGTATGCAGGACCTTTGTCTAGACCTATCTTAGCAACTGTGCATACTCAGTTTGTGCCGGGGGGTGCCCAGGGTGTGGGGCCAGAAATCAAGCAAAATTCCTGCCAAAATGGGGTCTCTAGGAAGCTGCCCCCCGGCTTACCTGACCGGCAGCGATGGCTGGGCACTTTATCAGGAGCACATCCTGGGGGGTCCGGGGGGGCTGGGGCGGGGGTCCATAAAATCGCTCCCCGGACCTCGATTTTGGCAGGGAAAATGGTGAGTTAACATAGCAGAGCAACCACTGCACCATCTGGGGTCGTGACACTTTTGCTGGGACAGATAAAATATAAAAACAAAATTTGAAAACTCAGCATGTGCTCCCTCCCGTAAGTCTGAGTTTTCAAACGTAAGTCTGAGTTTTCCAGTTTCATCCTCAGGTGCAAAAACATGCGTCTATCAAGTGAGCGCACGCTCCGGCGGGCTAACCAGAGCCTCATCTTTCGGTCAAACGCCCAGCTGTCACTGCTCGCCAGGAGCCACTCCCTGCTCACCTGGGCCCCCAAACTCGGCAGGCATACCTAGAAAGCATGCTGAACAAGTCCTCATACTCAGGTTGTGGCCAAACACAGTGCTTGCCTGGTTTCCCTGTTCACACCACTTTTGCCTAGCAGGTGCGCACAGGTGACCATGCTCTTAGTGCTCCGGACCAAAATTTGCCCCCCCTTTTTTTCACTCCGAAGGATCATGCTTGACCTAAAACCTACCTGAGAGCCAAAATATGGGCAGAATTTGGGCCAGAGCAGGTGTTCTGGCACCCATTTTCCTGGAAATGGTCAAAAATTACCTAAAATGCCCATGGCTCAATCCTAGAGCCCCACCCTCACTTTTTTGATGCAGAAGCACCAGTTTAGGCACCCTCAACCACTTAGCATACTCAGTTTGCAGCGGGGCATTAACTCCTCATTTTCACACATAGCTTGGCTGAGCTGACTTGAAGCATGAGTTAAGAAGGCGCCGGTGGGGCGTCGACAGCTAGGAATAGGAAGCTTCCTAAAGCCCCCTCCCAGTGAGCAGGAGCGGCAGCAGCAGTAGATGACACAGGCCAATGAGTTTCAGCAGCTGATTCAGCAGCTGAGCAGGTCTTCTTATTGTGTGCACCTTTCATGCGCTTTTAAACATCCTTCCTTTGAGTGCAAGGGATCCTTGCAATCCTTGCAAAAAATTGCATGCTGGCCAATCCTTGCAAGTTTTTACATGCTGGAGCAGCATGGAGCATGTACATGCAGTACTTAGGCCAAAAGGGGGCTGATTGCCCCTGCGGGAACATGCAGGAAACTTAGAAATAAATACTGAGGGGTGTGCGGGATTAAGGTGGGATGCATAAAATAATTTTTTTTTTAAGGGGTGCGGAATGATCCACATTAGGTACGGTACTTGCATCTGAGGATGCTTGCTGGTGCCTAATGATGCTTGCAGCAGCATGCAGGGTACAGTGCTACATACATGCAGGCATTAAGAACGCCTGCAGATCTGCAAGTGTGTTTTGTGTGCGTGCATGTATGTGGAAAACTTTCATGCGAGCAAGCCTGCGTCATGCTCAAGCATGTGGGCAAGCCTGCTATGTAACATGCTCTTTACCTTACATCTGCTACGTGCAGCATGTAACATATGCTATATATGATGTATGCTACATGCTATATCTGACATGTGGTACAGGCTGCAACCCACACCTTACATGCTCCACCCGTGCAGGTGCCCAAGCCGCATCCATCCGCCAGCGACAGAACGCCCTGCTCCTTGAGCTGCGACCCAACGCGGTGCGTGCATAGCTGGATTGCTTTTCCTTCTTACTTTCTTGTTGGCCTAGACAATCTTGTGTTTGGCTTGAGTCTGGCCTGAGGAAGGGCACTTCTGTGCCTGACAAGAGCTGCTGTTCTGCATTATGTGCGTAGGAGAGTTGTGGCTAAGGTTACCAGTGCTCAAGGATGTTTGTAGAGCATGCTTCTTTTGCATCAAAACATTCGCAAGGCACTGGTGAATTTGGCTGCTACTATCCTGCAAACGCGATGCAACGCAGCAGTCTCCTTCCAACACAGGAATGCCCTTGTCATTGAAGCTGGCGTAGCTTGTCCGGAAATGGATGAATTGTTGGGCCTCTGAAAGCACGCGCTGAAGCGTGTGCAGGTAGCGCTACCAAGCTCGCATGCTTAGAGACTACTGACCATGTATTCTCATGAGAAATGACCTAGACGCTTTCATTATTGCTTTAATGGGTGCATTGCAGGTGGCATTGGTGGATGCGTTTGGCATCGAGGACTACGTGCTGAACAGTGCTCTGGGCCGCCAGGACGGGGATGTGTACACAGCGCTGCTGGACATGGCACAGGTACCATTGTTTCTGCTTTTGCATGTTGCACATGCCAACGCATGTGCCTGTCAGCCTCACCCTTGCTTGGGACCAGAGTTCTGATGCATTGCTTCTGCTCCAGAAATGGACTGGCCCACCCTAGTGTTCGAAGTAAATTGTTTAGTGTTTTTGGGGAAGCCCCATTCATGGGGCGTGAGCCCCTAGGTCTGGCAGTTTCCCGGTAAAGTTCACACCTGGCTGCCCAGGCACAACCAGAGCACCCCCCGCCCTGAAACTTGACGTGCAGGCCAAGCAAATTTCTTCAGCCAGCCCTGTGATGTCAGGGGGGCTGATGGGCCCTGGGCAAAGTGTTCTGAAACTCTTTTTTGGTAGCTGAGCAGAAGATGCCCAGCATGGCCCGCCTAGCGGACCTCCCGCCCTGACACTCGGCATGCTTTGCGAGCAAGAAGTTTCATCGGGGAATTTATGTTCGGGACGCCGGTCAATGCAGTGGGCAAAGTTTGGTAGCCACGGGGAAGCTGACCTCGATTGCTCTTCAATTGCTGAGCTCCGACGCTCAAACTCTTATCGCGACACTGAGAATTCTTAATGTAAATTATGTACATAGTTATAAGCTTGCCGCTGTTGCTGTCCTAGGTGCTCGTTTGTTGCTCAGCACACTCGTGCGCGTTCAATTGCTGAGTCCGGGTCAGGAGCGATGTGCAAGGCGGAGTGGAGACAAGAGCCTGGCACACTTTGCTGGTGTAACGAAGCACAAAATACTGGATTGTCAGCTTGCATGGCTTCCCCTCAGTGATTACAAGGCAGAATGCACGTAGCAAACATCCTGATAGAATGCTGCAATGCACACAGCAATGCATGCAGCAATGCACGCAGCGATGCACGCAGCAATGCACACAGCAATGCTGCACTGATGGTGCAATAATGCTTGCATGTGCATCATGGCTTGACATCTCCAGTGCTGTCACGGAGGCTTCGCCAATTTTTCAGCGTCGCTTGCGACGCTTCCCTCACTTGTCTCTGCTTCATCTGCCCATTACTATATGAAAAGGTGGGGGCATAGCTCTTGTACTTCAAACAGGCAGGGAGGGAGCGGACTAAAGCAAAAATCTGCATGCAACCTTAGAAATGATAAACACCTCGTGCCATGTGCACTCCCCCCCCCCAACACACACATATGCACGCACGTTCCCATCATACACACACGCAGGGCTCACCCCTGAACAGCTCCCAGGAGGGACCTGCTTGGCATACCGTGCTCAAGCCAGTCATGGTTAAGCACAGCAAGATGTAACCTCGAGGGACAAGAAAGGCAAACTTTTTCTCTGTTACTGCTGCAGCAGCCATTATTTTCCCGTCATTTGCTACTTTGTGATGTCCACTTATAGATTTCCTAGATTTTCTATCTAAGCTACTTGCTTAAAACTGAAGGCTTGAGTACCATTTGCTTAGTTGTCCCTTTAGCTGATTTGTTGCTTTTTAAAACTTGCCTGTTATGCTTCGCCAAGAGGTCATGAGAGATCATCATTTGAGAGAAGGCTATGCATCTAATTAGTCGTCTGCGCTCTTTTCCACCATTTCTTATACGAGTGTTTTGCTTACTTGGCGAATTTGCAGTCACATGATACTTGAGTATGAGCTTGATATAGCTTGCTTATCTTTGTGATTTTTCAAGTTTTTCCTGCACATATATGAATCCCTCTGCCCGTGAGCTGTGCGTAGCGACCTGCGGTTTGACCTTGGCCTAGTTGAAAGGAGATTCGTTGTTTTTTCCCATGGTTATTTCATCTTCCAGAAAGGGATTAAGGGGATCACAACAATGCCTACCTTGCAGAAAACCACAAAACGATCATTCATGATGTGATGCATTGGATGGGGGGAAGAAAAGAAAAAAGCAGTGAAAACGCCCTGCACATCAATTATTAAAAGGAGGACACCTAGGACTGAGGTAAGGTAAGGTCACCTGTAAGGTCACGGTTACATTGCTATATCCGCCTCAAAGAGCAGCTGAGCGGAAACAATGAGGCCCTGTAAAAGATTTGGCTAAAGCAAATGTTCCACTCACAAACCTAAGACTGGAATGAAAAGGTAACATATTAATTTTGTTACGTTTTGATGTTTATAATAGCACGAGGTAGACTATGCTCAAAGGCTTCACAGTTGTAAGTACAAATAGACATTCAGAACATGTGACTGCTGCATATGGTTCATAAGTAGGACCAAGGCGCCTTATAAGGTTTACAAGGATAAGGCCTTCAGTCAAGATGTGCGACTGCTAGCCTGCTCATAAAAGGCAATTAATTCATGAAGGAAAAAAGGAAGTTTGTTGTCGTTCTGGTTCAAAAAAGCAGACACATCATGAGAACAAGGGAGCATGTTTCCTACTGTCATCATGACAGTAACATGATGTTACGGAGCAACAGTCAAGCGCGAGGAGGGCGACAGCAAGGAGGAGGTCCCCGGATCGAATCCTTGAGGCCGGGGTGGAGATAAAGATGCCCTCTATCGGTGGGAGTCTATGGGAGAATCTTTCCTTAATGCACACGACCGAACGGCAAGCGTAGATCTTTCTTTCTTTTCCTGCGGAGAGAGACCACCTGGGGATGTGTGCAATGAAAGAGGACCTGTTGTTTATCCTGGACATCATCATCAGCTTTACAAAGGTCACAGTTTGGGGAAGAGCTGTGATTCCAAGTTGCTGTCTCATAGCGAAGGGTGTGATCACGGAGTCTAAATCAAGCCACGCTGCGAATGACATCATGGGGGAGGTCAAGGAACATGTGTTTGGGGAGACTATAAGGAGAATGCATAACCAAGGCCCTTTTAGTAGGAGGAGCGCACCACTGGTGATAGGTCAAGCGTTTACTGTTGCGCTCTCTAGGGTGTGTGTTGGAAAAAGGCGCCCAATGTTGTAGATGCCTTGTCCTGAGATCTACAACAAAACGACTGAGATCAATGGGCTCACAATTCAGCAGCTTCTGTTTGAAAACATGGAAGTGTACCAAACCATCCATGGCTGATAGAATGAGGGAAGACCAACAAACATCAGATCTCGAGCTCAGCCGCATGACAGCCTGCAAATTTTTTTTTCATTGTGGAGCTGTTGCATTGGGTCAGGGGGATGTAAAGACGCATTGCTGCTCGGAACCAGAAAGAAAAAGAAAAAGAAAAAGAAAAACTACGTAGCAAGAGTAACTCTCCCAGGAACCAGTTGAATTGTAAGGGCTACAGATCACATTCTCACATGATGCACCAAGAGAAAGTAGTATCCTTGATCCCCAGAGTTCTTTTAAGCCATGTTAGCAGCCACTTCTGTATGGGATTGTCCATATCTTTGCCTTGTCGTAGGTAAGGGGTAGCCCAGATCTGACTTGCATACATTCCAGCAGGGATTGCATACGTCTTGAGGAGCCAAATCTGGGCGTGTAATCTGTTGGCAAGGTCGTGCTCCTGAACAAACTTTTTGACTCGGAAAGTACCAGCTGTGAATGGTCTCAACGCTGCATCGGCCGCAACATCCAGATTGATTGTTTTGTCACACACCATGCCGAGGTATTTGAAAGTATCTGTGTAGAGGAGCTGCGTACCATCAAAGTAAAGTGGGGGCAGATTGCCAGACCTGGAATTGAAGCACCACCTCAGATTTCAGTGTATTGACAGTCAGCGACATCCTTTCAGCATGAGCTCTCAATTTGTTTAGCATGGTCTGCACGTTGGTATGGTCATTGGACATGAGAGAGAGGTCATCAGCGAACAGTAAGTGAGTCACCATGAAATTGGGAATACCGGTGAGCGCACCGTGCACTCCTTCAGCCAGACAATCAATGTCGTTCAAGTCAATTAAAAAAGCAGGGGGGAGAGAGGGCAAGGCACCTTACATTCTCTCTTCCAAGAAAAGAAAAATAAGGGTGAGAGGCGATATCATATCCGGTATATAGTCAGAAATTTCCGAAATGGCGTACATGATAAAGAAAAACTGCTTAGGCAGGAGAAACTCTCCCTGCATCAATTAAGGAAAAGGAGACATTGGCTCAGAAGAGCCGTGAGTCCCCTCTACCATGAAGCTACAAAACAGAAAGTGCGAATGGGAACCTGGAGGGTTTCTGGAAGCACCCGGCTCCAGAACCTGACAGTAGCTGTGAGGATCATTCTTGCTTTCAATAGCGCGCCTAGTGGTTACAAGTTCAGGGGCGTACTTTACAGAATGTGCATGGATCTCAAGTGCAATCTTGCTTGTTGGTGGTCGAGGCCTGATTTTTTGAGTTGGTCTATATGCTTTCATTATAACAAGTCCCACCATAACCCGGAAAGATGGTACGTAATGTCACAGCATTTCCACTGACACAGCATTTCCACTGACATGCGTAATGTCACAGCATTTCCACTTCTTGCAAAGGTCTGCATGCTGCTGCCTCGTGCTGCTTCCAGCTGTTGCCCAGGCCTGGTGCCTTAACAGTAATCCTACAAATGACTGGGTGGTTCAAATGTTTGTGATAAGTGTGTGGTCACCACACAAGGAACCAGGGACGGTCCCTGGTTCCTTGAGAGAGAGGTGTGGGCGCTGAGGATGTTAATGTGCTTGTGCCTCACATTGCTCAGCTGTTCCAACTGATGCTAGATAAGGCGTGCATTCCAAAGTGCTGGAAGGCTGCTAAGATCACTCCCTTGCACAAAAAGGGCCATGTCCTCGACCCTGGTAACTACCGCATGCTGTCTGTTAGTGGCACTATGTCGCCTTCATGCAAATGTGCTCCGTGAAGTTGCAACTGATTGGTGCAAGGCTAAGATCAAAATTCCAGACTCTCAGTCTGTTTTTTATCCTGGCCGGAACACAATGCAACCTATGTTTACTTTGAAGCGACAACTCTTTACCTTGGTTGCTGGTGGCTTTCATTGACTTCCGAAGTCAAACAGGCATACGACACCAATCCTAGGAATAAGCTTTGGGAGCACTATCAGCGCATCTGTATGCCTGCGCACATGTTGGCTTTCATTAAGAACTTGTATGAAGATCATGAGTATGTGCTGGTTGACGGGCTTGAGCGTGCGCGGGTGGAGACAGCCAAAGGGGTCAAACAAGATTGCCCTCTCTCTCTCCTCTGCTTTTCTCTTTGTATATCATTGGTATAGACCATGTGGTTGAAGGCATTGAGGGAGCAATTACAGGCGTTAAGGGTTTTTGGGTAACGCACATGCTCTATGCAAACGACCTTGGCTTCACTTCCAACAAGGCAGATGCAATGCATGCTTGATAGACTGCTGCCTTATGCAAGTAGGAAAGGCTTGAGTGTGAGCGTTGCTAAGTCAGAGGTCATGCATTTCAATTCCAACTTGAAGTCTAATGCACAGGAGCCTGTGTTTTGCTATGGGGCTGAACAGCTCGCTAACAAGGACTCCTTCGGGTATCTAGGTATGTTCCCCAGAGGTGCTCTTGAGACAAGGTGCTGAGTCTGGGTGGGTTCCTCAACCTGACTGCTTGGAAACTCCTAGCACAGCAGTTTTGGAAGGAATGGTTGGTTCCCACATCAAGAAGTTAGATGCGAGTGCTTCATTTGGATTAGACGGTATTCCTATACCTTTCCTTAAACATGCCTGTTTGCCCATTGAGCGTGGTCGGAGAGTGGATCATGTTAATGTGCTGGTGCCTCCGAGGGAGAGTCTGATATCACGCACGTTCAGGGTTTTTCTGAGTAAAGCTAGGATCCCTGCATGTTGGAAGGTGGCCAAATTGAGCCCCCTTCACAAAAAGGGAGCTTTATAAAATCCAGGGAAGTACAGGATGATTGCTGTCAGTGGGGTGATGTACCGCATTTATGCCAATGTGCTGAAAGACTTGGTGAAAGATTGGTGTGTTCAGGAAAAATAAGGTCCCGGACACCCAATTTGGCTTTTACCCCGGTAGGAGCACTCTGCATCCACTCCTCATTTTGAGGCACTTGAAAAATGCAGCAAAAAAGCTCAGACCGCAGCAATCACCTAGGCTGCATGCTGCCTTCATTGACTTATCCCAAGCTTATGATACTGTACCTCGCCTGCAACTTTGGGACCATCTGCGGCGCATTGCCATGCCTGCACTACTTCTGCAGGCAATTAAGGAAATGTACAAGGATGATGGATGTATGCTGATGGATGGGGATAAAAGGGCAGGTGTGCATCCAACAAATGGAGTCAGCAAGGTTGTCCTCTGTCCCCTCTCCTGTTTTCTCTGTACGTCAATGACATGGGTAGAGATATAAGTGAAGTTATAAGAGGTGCTTTGACAGGGGATGGAGTGAATGGCGTTTCATACATGCTATATGCAGATGATTTGAGCTTAACTACCAATGACCCAGGTGAAATTGCAACTTATGCTGAATAGATTACGGGCTTGTGAAATGAGAAAGGGGCTGACTGTCAATACATCAAAGTCAGAGGTCATGCATTTTAATAGTAGGTCGTGTTCTTCTCTGCCTACTTTCATGTTTGGAGGCGTGGCTCCTCCAGAAAAAGAGCAGTTTGAATACCTCAGTATGCTTGTGGACAAGCACATGAATTTGAAGGTGTCTGAGGAGCTTGCTGTGCAGCCTTACATGGCTGCCCAGCAAAGGGTTAAGGAGTTTGTGCATGAGCATGATCTAAGGAATAGGCCACACGCTCTGATTTGGATCTCTAAGGTGCATGGCATTCCGGCTGAGGTGTACGCGTGCCAAGTGTGAGGTACCGAAAATTTACGAGAAGGCAGTGAGTTCAAAAGCCAATTGCAAAAACATAGGCTCCAAATCCCTCCACATGCCTCAGCAGAACTATACCTTCCTATCTCTTCCCTCAAATCTTTCCATGAGAGTTAGAAACACCTCCAGCCGGCCAGATGCTATCTTGGTTATCCCTTGCAATGCTCAACCCACCTCTGACAAAGTCTCTTCCTCTTGCTCACATCATGTTTTACGCAGCAGGCATGGCAACACACAGAGGGCTGACATAGCTAGCCAAGTGAGACAATGTCATCAATTGCATGCAAGCCAACGCCATGTGTACCGTGGTGACCTGATTGAAATCAAGTATTGTGAGGAAACTAGGCCTCGGCATCAATTGGACACAGCAAAGCAGCAGCATGCGGATCTTTGTAAACTTATTAGCGCTAAAGCTGTTACAATTCACCCTATTCTCCTGGGCGTTGGTGGAACTATTTACACTTAACATACCGTTAATTAAATTTAAACAACCAGGACTGGATCACCAACGTGCTACTAAGCTTGCTCAACAACTTCATGCCCATTCTGTTTTATATGCCCACAAACTTGTTACCACTAGACGTGCTATCAAAAACAAGAGTACCTCCCACAGCCAGGCTATAGAGCCAACTTGAAGTGCTTCTAGAAACCCTCCAGATCCGTCTACACATGTTTCTAAGGCATTCAGTGGCATGCGCAATGGGGATGTGTTTTGACAGAAAATGCTGAGTGCTTCTAAGATTCCCATGCAGGCTTTTATAGGAGATTTAAGGTACAGGCAGCAGAAGGTTTGGAGGGAAGCAGATGCCCTCAGTCTTCAAGAGGTGAACTGGAAAGCAGTGACTTACCATCATTGGTGTGCAAGACCTTTGAATCAAACAGCACGCACACCCTTCTGTATCCCATCACATTTATTTAAGGATTTGGATAAAGGAGTCATGAGGAATGTGAGTAGGTTTAGGCTTCGTGCCCACTGCTTGAAGGTCAAATCCTGTAAATGGCTGGATGGTTCAAATGTTTGTGATAAGTGTAGGTGTGCTGAAGTCCAGGATGACAAACATGTTCTTTTCTATTGCAATTGCTGTGATTTGTGTGAGCTGCGCAGAAAATACAAGGACCTGTTCATTGATCTTTTTAAACCATCACATACTTCTGCCCAGCTTCCAAACACTGCTTTTATTCCTTTCTTGGCCAGCTTTCACATTTTGACTGATCTTGAGGTCAATGCTTTTCTAAATCAAGACTCAGGTTTTCAACATTTTTGTCAGAATTGGTTTCAATTTTTGATGCTGGATGAGAATGTTTCACCAGTAGGCAATCAGCCAAAGTATTGGGCTGTAGGCCAACCCCCTTGTAACCCTTGTAACCGTTTAGTGTAACCCTAGGTATTTTTTCTGCTCGTAACGGTAGCATGGCTGCAGCAGCTGGGCGTGTTGTTCTCACATGTCATGCTGGTTGCGTGCGTGTTAGGCAGTTTGTGAGTGAACATAGGCTTGTGGACAGGCCGCAAACTCTTCTGTGGTTGACCAAAACGTACATCATTCCTGCTAGCATGTATGGCAGCCAGATTTGGGGCATGAGTTCTATGAAGGGAGGGGCTTAGATGGATTGCCCACTCCAGACTGGTCACCTTTGTGCTTTAAAGCGCGTGCTTCAAGCACTCCAAGTTGGAGTGCTTTAAAGAGCGTGCTTCAAGCACTCCAAGTTGGAGTTAAGCATTCCACTTGCAAATGGTCTGCACTGCGTGAGTGTGGTCAAGAGCCCCTGCACTTCAATTAGTTTTGGGCGGCCATTTGTTTCTTCAACTCTATGTTGACATCAAATAGAGAGATTAAAGACTTTGCTACTGATTTGTGCAGTTGTTTGTGTACTACACTCTCAAGTAGAGAGTGGAGAAATTTGAACGATGTTGAGCCAAGGGCCCCTGGGGCACGGCCATAAGCGGGCCTCTTACCATCGATGCCCGCGTAGGCAGGTACAGTTATTTAATCCTTTCCATACCATCGATCATCGATGGTAATGAGGGTTTGCCTCCTCTGAGTACTTTGAATGCTAACGGTCCATATAAGGTGTCTAGGCACCTTGACCTCGGCTTGGAACCTGGTTGAACTTTTGCTAATCTCACATGCTCAATCCCGTGTAACCCCAACAAGCTTTTTTCGTTTGTTTCTGAGCTTATGGACATTATGTTGGCTGGCAAGGACCAGTCACAGGCCGATCAGCCGAACAGTCTGGCTGAAGGTCCCCCTGTGTGAATCTAAATCTAAATCACATGCTCATTTCATGCAGAGTGACTGTGCGCATGTTTCTTTCAGCAGCTAACACTTCTGAGCTCAGCTCAAGACATTGTTTCCACACTCAGTTGACATTTATGCAAAAGTTTGGTTTGGTTATAGGCACCTTTTTTGCTTCAGCTAAGCTGCCTTTGTAGGCAGGTACAGCTATGTAACCCTATCCCATCCTATCCTATCCTATCCTAATCTCGATTTGAGTAGGAGAGTGCAGCGTAATGTCTCTAGATTTAGAACACGTGAACGTTCATTCACATGAGCCTTCTTGCTGGACTGCTCAAGTTTCAAGGCCTACTGTACTGTGATTCCTTTATGCAAGCTGTGAGTCAGGGAATCCTATCCCTATTCATCAACGGTGCCCACGTTTGTGCCTGTGTTCTATGTGAGTAGCCAGCTGGGAGTCGAAGGTCGAAGGTTTCTTTGTGCAAGCGCATGGCAGGCTTAGTTATGGATTGGGATTTTGTAGAGATGAGGCTGCATGCTGTGTGTTTGCATGCCTGGATATCAGCTGGCCCTTGTCCTGTTTAAGTATAGGCCATGTGCTGCTTGCTGCTTGTATTCCTTTCAGACCTCAATAACCTGCTTGTTGCATTACTCAGAATCCGCACATTGAGACCTCAACTTGCTTGTTGCATGGCTATGACATTGCAGTTGTCTTTCTTCTGTAGATGTACCTCCGTCCTCTTATTGTGCTCTAGTTGGACCAAGCTTTTTCACATGGATATTCTGTTGGCTGGCGTGGACCAGTCACAGGCCGATCAGCCGAACAGTCTGGCTGAAGGTCCCCCCGTGTAAATCTAAATATAAATCTATCCCTATTCAAGAGTTTACTGATGACCTCCAGCACAGGTTGCAGGCAGTGTGGAGAGATGTTGAGGGAGTTAACCCGCGGGACACTTATAATAAGCTGGCAACTTATCAGTCTCATTTTGCAGTGCCTTTTGACCACAATCATTGGATGTGTGTGCGCCCGCCCGTTTACCAAGGCACATGCATTTGGATTTGTCTCCACATGTCATGAAAGTACGTTTACCTGTTCAACTGTTTCTCTGGTGATTTTTCAGTGGAGCAACCTTTTTTACAACAAGCCAGTGTCCAGGATGTTTCTGATTTCCTCTTGCAACATAACAACAAGCTTTTTTCGTTTGTTTCTGAGCTTATGGACATTATGTTGGCTGGTGAGGACCAGTCACAGGCCGATCAGCCGAACAGTCTGGCTGAAGGACCCCCCGTGTAAATCTAAATCTAAATCTCCACATGTCATGACGAATGTTAGCCGTTTCAGACTTAGGGCACAAACACTGAAGGTGGAGACAGCAGCTTGGGATACTCGGAAAAGGAAAGGAAAGATCTACGCTTGCCGTTCGGCCGCGTGCATTAAGGAAAGAGCCTCCCATTGACTCCCACCGATACTCGGAACACTCTTGTGTGATCGCTGTTCTTGTGATGAGATTCAAGATGAGGCTCATGCCCTTTTGGTGTGCAGAGACGCAGATGTTTGTGCTTTGAGAAGAAAGTACGCTTACCTGTTCAACTGTTTCTCTGGTGATTTTTCAATGGAGCAACCATTTTTACAACAAGCCAGTGTCCAGGGTGTTTCTGATTTCCTCTTGCAACACAACAACAAGCTTTTTTCGTTTGTTTCTGAGCTTATGGACATTATGTTGGCTGGCGAGGACCAGTCACAGGCCGATCAGCCGAACAGTCTGGCTGAAGGTCCCCCTGTGTAAAATCTAAATTTAAATCTAAATCTGAACAGGTGGCTGGATGGTGGCATGGATGCCTGCCCTTCTAGCTGCTTCATAAGCTTCAAGCAGGGTCTTGAGTCTGTCTACAGTCAGCATACCAACGCACTTGCCATGGGTACTGTAGATACAGGCACATTCGGAGGTGGTTACTTTCGGCATTCACACAGGTGCTGTATCCTCTTCAGATGGGCCCCCCCGGCCGGGTCATCTTGCTGGGTTGCTGGGTCTTTCATGAGGTCAACACTTCTTATGATTATGTTGCACTTCCATGTTGGCATGATATCTGTCTGGGGATTGGTAGGTTGGAAGTCAAAGGTGACATTTTTGCGAATGGCGCAGCCGGTAGTTGAGAGCCATGGAGAGTCAGAAAGGCTATGGGGATTGCCTTCAAAGCCTTGGTTGACAAGATTGTCCAGGTCTACCTCATCGTCCAAGGGGTCTACTGCGTGTTCCAGCCTTTCGTTTCAGACTTAGGGCACACACACTGAAGGTGGAGACAGCAGCTTGGGATACTCGGAACACTCTTTTGTGTGATCGCTGTTCTTGTGATGAAATTCAAGATGAGGCTCATGCCCTTTTGGTGTATAGAGACGCAGATGTTTGTGCTTTGAGGACCAGTCACAGGCCGATCAGCCGAACAGTCTGGCTGAAGGTCTCTCCTTTAAACCTCTCCTTTGATGAGGTTGCGCGTGTCACTCAGGTCTCCCCTCATGTGCTGCTTTGTGGCGATCTGAACGCCAAAATTGGCAGGATGAGAGAGGTCACGGACGTTCATGGTGGTCTTTTGATGGCGTACCCTGCCCTGCACCACGCCCGTAGATGTAAGTTTCCTGGTGTGAATGCTGCTGGCAGACTGTTGGTAGAGCTTGCGAGCATCTGTGAATTGGTGCTGGGCACGGGCAGGGTGTGCGGGGATAATGGGCAGCGTACTTGTTTGGGGCATGATGTTGGTGTTGCAGGGAGCAGACCTGACCATGTTTTGATGTCTGACAAGGTTTTTGGGATCGCTGACTGTGTGCACATTACTGAGGATCGCGCCATCAGTGATCACTGCCCTATAAGCATGACGTTTCGAGTGCCTGATTCTAGTTTAGAGGATGCAGACTGGGGAATGCAGTCTGAGCATGTGTGCAAGCCTGGGGGCTGTGGTAGCAGGTTGTCCATGAAATGGCGGCCTGAGCTTGCTGAGGTTTATGCGGAAGCGCTTGTGGGGAACAGTGAGATGCAAACTCAGTTTGAGCAAGCCATTGCAAAGAAGGACCCTGTGTCTGCCTGTGAGGCAGCATGTTTTTGCTTGCGTTCAATGATTGTACAAGCTGCTGGGGATGCGGGCATGACTGGGCTGGTCAGTGTGTGTGGGCCTTTGCGTGCCAGCCGGAGGGGCGCTCACAGCCCTCCCTGGTTTGATGCAGCTTGTAGAGAGAAGCGTCGTGTGTTCATGGAGGCTCTTCGAACTGGTCAGCCTCTGCATGCGCGTGAGTTTGTGCGGAGGCAATACAAGATCCAAATTCGGTGGTCGAAGCGTGCATACACGCAGAGACAGAGGGATGTGTTCCTAGGGAGGCTTTACAGTAAAGACCCTGATGTGCATGCAATGCTGAGGCGATCTAAGCGTACTCAGACCACACCTGTGGCACAGTCTGTGTGGGAGAGGTATCTAAAAGCGCACTTTCAGCCCCGTGAGGCAGCTCAATTGGTTCGTGGGGGTGTGGCTTTGTCTGCAAGGGATATGGCTGTTCCTTTGGGTCGTGGGCGCGACGTTGAGGCTCTTTTGAGACAGGGCACTCAAAATAATTGGATGCCTGAGCCGGATACAGTTGCTTTGCCTTCAGAGGAGGAGATGCAAGGGCTGGTAGCCAAGCAGATTGGCAAGATGAATGGGCGTGCTTCCCCTGGTTTTGACTGTGTGGCTGCTCCTTTTATCAAATATGCTGCTGTGGTACGCCCGCGGGTCAATGGCCGGGGCACTGAGCGGGTAAATGTGCTGGTGCCATACATTGCCCGGCTTTTCAAGTTGTTCTATGACAAGGCTCGTATTCCTGAATGTTGGAAGAAGGCCAAGCTGACCCCCTTGTACAAAAAGGGGCCCCTCATTGACCCAAATAGCTATCGCATGCTGGCTGTCAGTGGCACAATGTACCGCTTGTATGCTAATGTGATTCGTTCTCTTGTCACGGACTGGTGTGTGGCCTCAAACAAGATTCCAGACACACAATTTGGCTTCTACCCTGGAAGGAACACCCTCCAGCCCATCTACATTTTAAGGCACCTACAGCATGCTGCACGCACAATCAAGCCTGGGCGATCTAGCCGGCTGCACACTGCATTCATTGACTTCAAGCAAGCATATGACACCATCCCTAGGCAGGCACTCTGGCAGCATCTGCAGCGCACACGCATGCCCACTTCCTTCTTGTCCGTCATTAAAAACATGTACGATGCTGATGAGTATATTTTGAAGGATGGAGAGAAGAATGCTCAGGTGCACCCTAACACAGGTGTGAAACAGGGCTGCCCTTTGTCCCCTCTGCTTTTCTCTCTGTATATTAATGACATTGATGAAATTGCGGAGGGGGTGCAAGGTGCTGTCACGGGTACGGCTGAATTCTATGTGACGCACATGTTATATGCTGATGACCTGACTTTGATGGCCAACGATCCTGTTGCGTTGCAGACCATGTTGAACCGCTTGCATGCGTATGCTCAAAGGAAGCACTTAGTCATCAACACAGTTAAATCTGAGGTGGTGCACTTCAATTCCTCTGGGTCGGACCTGCCTGTTTTTCATATTGGGGGGGTGCCACTGGCACACAAGGAGTCTTTTAGGTACCTTGGCATGATGTTCCACAAGTGCATGAGCATGGCCAAGTCCTCTGAGCATGCAACTGGCCCCTTCATGGCGTCTGCATTTCGGGTTCGTCAATTTGTTCGTGAGAATTTTCTGGCAAATAGGCCGTACGTGTCTCTGTGGCTTGGGAAGACGTATGTGGTTCCAGCTGGAATGTATGCAGGCCAAGTGTGGGGCACTGAATACATTAAAGGGGGCAAGGAATTTGCAAGTGATCTGCAAGTGCGGCACATGAGTTATCTTAAGAGCACGCTGGGTGTTAAGCGTACCACTACAAACTGGGCTGTCCTGAGGGAGTGTGGTCATGAGCCGCTTCAGTTTTACTGGTTTAGGTCTGTTGTCAAAATGTATAATAGCATGCTGAGGTCTAACAGTGAGACGTTGAGAAGAGTGTTGAAAGCGGATTTGAATATTCATTCGCGTGATGAGATTCAAGATGAGGCTCATGCCCTTTTGGTGTGCAGAGACGCAGATGTTTGTGCTTTGAGAAGAAAGTACGCTTACCTGTTCAACTGTTTCTCTGGTGATTTTTCAATGGAGCAACCATTTTTACAACAAGCCAGTGTCCAGGATGCTTCTGATTTCCTCTTGCAACACAACAACAAGCTTTTTTCGTTTGTTTCTGAGCTTATGGACATTATGTTGGCTGGCGAGGACCAGTCACAGGCCGATCAGCCGAACAGTCTGGCTGAAGGTCCCCCTGTGTAAATCTAAATCTAAATCTAAATCATTCGCGTGAGCCAGCCTGCTGGACTGCTCAAGTTTTAGATGCTTTTCAAGGCTTACGGCGCTGTGATTCCTTTGTGCAAGCTCTGCGGCAGGGCACTCCTATCCCTATTAAAGAGTTTACTGATGACCTCAGACACAGGCTGCGGGCAGTGTGGAGAGATGTTGAGGGAGTGAACCCGCGGGACACATATAGTAAGCTGGCAACTTACCAGTCTCTTTTTGCAGTGCCTTTTGACCATAACGTGCGTGCCCCTGCCCGTTTACCAAGGCACATGCATTTGGATTTGTCTCCACATGTCATGACGAATGTTAGCCGTTTCAGACTTAGGGCACACACACTGAAGGTGGAGACAGCAGCTTGGGATACTCGGAACACTCTTTTGTGTGATCGCTGTTATTGTGATGAGATTCAAGATGAGGCTCATGCCCTTTTGGTGTGCAGAGACGCAGATGTTTGTGCTTTGAGAAGAAAGTACGCTTACCTGTTCAACTGTTTCTCTGGTGATTTTTCAATGGAGCAACCATTTTTACAACAAACCAGTGTCCAGGATGCTTCTGATTTCCTCTTGCAACACAACAACAAGCTTTTTTCGTTTGTTTCTGAGCTTATGGACATTATGTTGGCTGGCGAGGACCAGTCACAGGCCGATCAGCCGAACAGTCTGGCTGAAGGTCCCCCTGTGTAAATCTAAATCTAAAATCTCCTTTAAATCTGTAAATCTGTGCTTTGAGAAGAAAGTACGCTGACCTGTTCAACTGTTTCTCTGGTGATTTTTCAATTGAGCAGCCATTTTTACAACAAGCCAGTGTCCAGGATGTTTCTGATTTCCTCTTGCAACACAACAACAAGCTTTTTTCGTTTCTGAGCTTATGGACATTATGTTGGCTGGCGAGGACCAGTCACAGGCCGATCAGCCGAACAGTCTGGCTGAAGGTCCCCCCATCTAAATCTGTAAATCTATTGCATTAGCTTTGAGGTGTGTGAGCTGCGCAGAAAATACAAGGATATTTTCATTGATCTTTTCAGGTTGTTTCGTTGAGCACTTTGAATGAGCAAAGCCACACGTATCTTGCATATGCAAAACGCAGCACTTGAACAAAACGGAAACAAGCACAGCATGGCGTACGGCAGTTTTTCTCTTTAAACTCCATTCTATAAGTATGTAAATCTATAAATCAGGTTGTTGCATACTTTTGCCCGGCTCCCAAACACATATTTCATTCCTTTATCGGCGAGCTTTTGCTTTTTTTAATGGATCCTGTAATCAATGCTTCCTAAATCAAGACTCATAAAGGCTTTCAAAGCTTTTGTCAGAGTTGGTTTCAATTTTTGATGCTGGTTGAAAATGTTTCACCAGCAGCCGATCAGCCAGAGTCTCGGGCTGTAGGTCAATCCCGTGTAACCCCTTGTAACCCAGCACCAGAAAGAAAAGGCGTGACTACGCAGCCTAAAACAGCCATGTGTATTGAGAAAGGCTCCTTGGCAGGCTGGCAAGGGTCTCGCCAAAACCACCACCACCATCACCACCATTAAGAGATGTAAAAGAAAAGAAAAGCTACACAGATACCAATAACTCTCCACATTAGTAAAGGAAAAGGAGCAACATTAGTTCGGACCGTATGACTGCCCACCATGAAGTTCAGACTGAGAGGAGCACGGCAGGCAGAGAGAACAGACAGGTCCAGCAAAGAGAAAGAGAACAAGGATGAAAGCCGAAAGACAGGAGTTCCAGGCCTTCAGCAACAAGCAGAGTCAACAATGTCAGCCTTCCAACTAAGAAAAGCCATGCCAAGAGATGTTTTTGCACTTCAAGATCCTTTAGCACCAAAACTTTTGTGTCTTAAGCTCCTTTCCGCTCAGCTGCCCTTGTAGGCGGATATAGCAATCATTGCATGATGTAATTTTACCTTACCCTCCCCTGTAAGTCAACATTAGCAAGTCCCTTGCAAGTCATTAGGCCCTGCAGGTCACTAGACCTTGAAAGAAGGTTCTCAACGTGAAAAAAACCAATTGCCTTCAAAAAAAGGTAGGCAGCAAAATCACTCCCCACATCAATCAAAGAAAAAATGATGCCTAGGGCCGAGACACTGTGTATCCTGTCCACCAGGCGCCCAATGAATACA
Source organism: Dunaliella primolecta (assembly GCA_914767535.2). Taxonomy (NCBI): domain Eukaryota; kingdom Viridiplantae; phylum Chlorophyta; class Chlorophyceae; order Chlamydomonadales; family Dunaliellaceae; genus Dunaliella; species Dunaliella primolecta. Next base: position 4,763,924 of record OU611755.1, on the reverse strand, counting down.
AAAAAGAACTCGGAGAAGAGGAAAAAGCAAAAATTCAGTTCGTACAGGGATACAGAAAACATCAGCAAACATCAGCGTCAAAATTATGTTGATCAGTGCGGAAACATGCATTTCCTTTTTCACCTTAGAGAAGGTAAGACACGCACATCAAAAGTTGCTGCATAAATGAGGGAAAATAAAGAACTCCATGCTCCTCAGATAAAATATACATGAATATATGTTCCGTCTTTCTTGCCAACCTAGTGTAATCAAATCTCATGGAGCCACAGAAATGGGCATTTCCTGGCAATGCCAACTTCACCCGTGTCTTTAATTTCGTAATTGAGCAGTTCTCCACTTAAGCCATTGATCATCAACGGGAATGTGGAAAGAAAAAAAAAGGCAACGTACGCAGAGGAGACGCTCCCTAGATCAATTAAGGAAAAGGAGACATTGGCTCAGAAGAGCCTCGAGTCCCCTCTACCACAAACTGCAAAAATAGAAAGTGCTAATGGGGACCTGGAGGGTAAGAGGAATCACCTGGCTCCAGAAGCTGGCTGTGAGAAGCATTATTCTTATCAATAGCGGGCATGTAGTAATGCCAATGACATCTGATGGGCACATGGTATTCAGCCCTTACCCTGCAGACTGATTCTCTTCTAAGAAACCTCCGGTTTTGAGCCGGATTCATTATGGTGGTTAGCAGGAGAGGCTTGATCCAACAAGGTTGGAGGAGGTCGCCACGTCCCAAAACTGACGGCAACTCGACACCCTTTCCCCTGTTAGTCTTCCTCCTTCTCTTGTCCCTGATCTACCTTGTTCTCCTTGAGCGGTGCAAGAGGCACTTGATGCGAAATAGCCCAGGACCTCAGCTCTGCTTCCAGGAGAGATGCATGAAGAGACCCACGGTCCTACAGAGAGGCACAGCATTGCTATGATGCCATAAGGAACAAGTGCAGCACAGCATGGAACTTTGCAAGGTTGCATTTAGATGTGCATTGTTGACCCTGCACCACTGCGGCTGCGCTTCACAGCAACAACCCTGAGTTGTTGCGGCGGCATGTACCTGACATCAGAAGAGGTTATAAAGAGCGCTTCAGAGGCCCTTTTGGTCCTCCTTTGACATATCTTCAGCCCTTTTGGTCCTCCTATGACATATCTTCAGCCCTTTTGGTCCTCCTTTGACATATCTTCAGCCCTCTTCACCCAAACCTTATCACACCATCTTCAGCATGCTTGAGACTTTCCCAGATCAACAGAAAGCAAAGGGAGATATAATATATGTAATATTCCTCTCACACAAGTACTGGATTCCACCTCTTGAGCAACAGATTTGCGATAAGAGGGGCAGTCGGGCAAAGGGAGCACGCGCATCAAGACTAGCTAAAAGCATGAGTCTGATGAGTAAAGCGGCACAGAGTTGTTATTAGTGATTTTTAGGATGTCACACTTGGGCCCTAAGTGCGACACAGAGGGGGTTGGAGCAGAAAATGGGTGTCACATACTCAAATGGGTGTCATATGCTCGAAAACTTTCTGCCGCAATGTTGGCTGCGCCAAATTTGTGGCATACTCACCAAAAGCGCTTCATACAGCCTCAATGCCTTTCAACACCCTCCTTAATGGCAAAGCACTTACACAGGCCAGAGTCTCCAACAAAAACACTGAGTCGGGCATCATGTGCCTAATGCTAGGTTTGGTTGCACGAATAAGGAAAGAATTCAAGAAACTAGCCATCTGAGCCAATGTCAATCAGAACTGGCTGCCTTGGCTGCAGAGATTGCCTAGGCACTGCAAGGGCGCGCTCTTTGGCTTGGCATTCTCTTTGGTGCTGGACCATGGCGAGCTTCTGATGCATTTGCTCCATGCCAGCAGCCAGCAGCGGAACGCGAAAGCTGCCTTGCTTAGCTGATACCTCCTACTGCTGCTGCTGCTGCTGCTGCTGATGCCGCCTTCATGACTTTGTGTGCTTCAGTGAGAATTGGCCTGCTGCTGCTGCTGCTGCTGCTGCTGCTGCTGCTGCCTTACCTACACGGACTTTTTGTGCTTATGTAAGACCTGACTGAATCTGCTCTGTGTGCCTTCACAGGCTGTTCCTTGCCTATGGCCCAGCTGCATGGCAAGACGCAAGCCATATAGGCCTGTTGGGGCCTACTCCCCAAAGTTGCCTGACAGTTTAGCAAAGGAGGTGGGGAGGCTCTTGGGCTTCTTTGCTAGTTGGTCTCCTTCACTGCTGCTGCCCATGTCATTGCCCTGCTGGGCAGTGGGTGCAGACTGGACTTGTTATGGGGGAGGGCCAGGCTGCTCGGGGGAGGTTGTCCCCGGGAGGGCTGTCCTGGAGCAGGCTGAGAGCACCTTCCACATCGCCAAACAGCACGCAGTGTGCACCAGGGCTCACCTCAAAAATACCTTTTTAAATTTTAAGCGGCACAGGGTGCTCAAAAAGCAAATCTTGCGTCGCTGGGCAGCGACACAGGGTGCCTGCTGGGCGTTGCTGGGTCGCTCCTCTGTGTATTAAGAGTGCAATCCAAAGCGACGCGCTCCCACTAATAGCAACACTGCAGCGACGCTGCAGCAGACACTACATTGGTGCATGGAGGCTGCAGACATACTGTAGCGACACTTACGATTTACGACACTGATTCATTTTACGGAGTCCCAAAATAATTTCATTATTCAATTTGCGAGTTTTCAGGTTTTACAAGGACCGCAAAAAAACTCAAATTTTGCAAACTCCTGCGTTTTCTTGCCTCTCTTGCAGTGGCTCACTGTTTCTACTCACCTCCTCCCTCCATCGTGTCATCTGTGGTGTCCTCAGACACCTCCATCGGCTCACTCAGCCTTCCCACCCACGCCCCCTGCCCCTGCCCTCCTGGCTTTAGCAGCAAGCTCCTTGTACCCTCACCTGCCTCTGGAACCCCCTTGACTGGGAGCTGTGGAGTCCATCAACTTTTCTTCTGGAGCTGGCTTGCCATGCTTCCCCCCAATGCATGCTCCCAGCTGCCTTGCCCTGCTCCCCCCACGCTCCCAGCAGCTGCCACCTCCATGCTGAGCAGCTCCAAATCCTTCAGCCTTGGTGCAGCCCATGTCAAAAGGGGATCCCTGCCCCTTTGGAGCACACGGCTGCAATGTGGGGCCCAATGGATGGCTCAATATAAACCTGGACCCTTTAAGAGGCCTCGAAAAGAGAAATTTTCAAAGTCACTCAGATTGCGAGGGACCCCAATAAATTTTCAATCATCCGTAAACTCCCCAGTGTCGTTACGGTAAAACTGTTAAATCATAATCATGATAATAAATGGGGAAGGTTGCAAACATTTTCAGGCTGCAGATGCCAAACTGAGACCCAAGCAAGCAGTGACCTTCATCCCTGCTAAATCTTCAGCTTGGCATGAGCATAGCATGAGGCCTACAATCCCTCCATCCCACGAGGTGTGCCCATACAGCTTTGCGCCTTTGCAACAGATCGCCATCACTCCTAATTTAGGAGTTTTAAGGTTCTCATCCCTGGACCTCCAACAAATTTGGCAGTGTGCATTCACGCAGCCTCTCTCAGCACTGCAATCTTATCATGCCATGCAACCAGCATCAGCACAGCAACCAACTGCCAAGCCTGCCTGTAGTTTCATGTCTGCTTTACGTCGCAAAAGTCTCATTTCATAATAATAATTTCATTTACAACACATAGATGTAATTCACATTTACATGTGCGTTTCTACCATATCATGTGTGTGTGCGCGCAGAAGAGCAGCTTGTTTTGGATAACCTGACCTAGTAGGCAGGTACAAGTCTGTGACTTACACATCGCTTCCTCCCTTCCTTTCATCCTCCACCATTCATCCCTACACACCTGCTGGGCAGACAGGAAGCTTGGGGGGCCGCTGGGGCTTGCCAGAGGGAAGACGCCTGCGGAGGATGTCCTCGGATGTTTTGTGGGTGCTGCTGCCGGCATGCATCCACCGTCAGGGCTTAAGGCCGGCGCCAGGAGGGTAGGAGGAGGGGAACACTTGGGGCTGTGCAAAGTATGTGATGATGAGTCGCAGGTCCTGAAGCTCTTTCTGCGCTTGGCGAGGCATGGGCTCCGTTGCTCGCCAGCCTCGTCCAAAGACACGAGCAGGCCCTGCATGGTTAGAAAGCACGTGAGGTTCTGTGGGCATGCGTGCACATTACAAGATGGGAGGACGGGAGCATGTGGGGTCTGTGGGCATGCCTTCACTTACAAGAGGCAAGGATGGGAGCATGCGAGGTTCTGAGAGCATGCGTGCGCACAACAAGAGGCAAGGGCGGGAGCGTGTGCGGTTCTATAGGCATGCATGTGCGTCCCAAGAAGCAAGGACGGGAGCATGTGGCGGTTTTGTGGGCATGCGTGCAGAGGAGAGCAGGTTGACATGTGAAGCTTGAGTGCTGAAGTGTGCAAGCATCGGGCTGTGGCGCTTGCATACTGTGATGGAATCGCACAATTTTTATAACATGTAGTCTTACGTCTTTTGAGTACTCTGCTTCGGAAAGCTGCCTTCATGGTTCAGCACTACAAGCAAGCTGGGCAGCGCCATTCTCATCAGGGCACCTCCATCCAAGGCAGACTTAGACCAGACAAACAAAATACCCTGATGCACTTGCATTGGCGAGGATCAACTGGGGAGGATCAATTCCGTTGAGTTCACACAAAATTGGAGAGAATGGGTAAACATCATGTGGAGGCTTGCAAAGTCATTTGGAGCCATCTCCAGCAAACCCATTTGCTGGGCTGACTTGAACGCCAGCAGCCCTGAAGGGCTTCATGCTTTTGCTGATGCCTCAGCGACAGGGCATCTATGACTGCTGGGCAGCAGCCCTGAAGGGCTTCATGCTGGCAATTCAGAAAATGAAAGCATGCTTGAGCGAAGGCAGCGACGTTTGAGAGCTTCATGCAGGCTTGCATCTAAGTAACACGGCTTGCTTGAACGCTGGGCGGGCGGCAGTTTGGAAGGGCTCCATACTCCCTTGTGCAGCTCGCAAGACCAGCTTGAAGTATACCAGGGGGGTAGTGGTCTTGTCTGTGGTGCAGCAGCTATAGCTGCAAGCATTGGCTTGCTGAAATGCTACACCTGCAGTGCTGCTGGGATCTGAAACAGTGCCTACTGGAACCAAGAGCAAAATGGGCACAGTCTTAGCCCCTTGTGCTCTCCATTTCAACAACTTAAAAAGCCTCGCCCACCACATGCAGTCAAAACGATTCGCACAGTGCTCTCCCTTTCAAATACAACAAGGCCTGCCCACCTCATGCAATCACAACTTTTGGCCTGATGCGCACTCATGCTTTCCTGATGCTGCAAGATACGGTGGCGCTCGCTCTCCTCGACAGAGATCAGGCCGCCCACACTCTTGCCTCTGCTGAAGCAGATTCAAAATGGACGCCAGCAAACAGTCAGCTCTCTCCTTCTAGCCTAGCAGGCTGGCTGAGGCTCACACTTCCACACCCAGGCCTGCTCGCTAAAACTCAGGCCTGTTCACCAAAAATCAGGCCTGCCCATTAAAACCCAGGCCTGCGCTCTCACCTCATGCGCATTAATAGTTTCTGAGCGCTTCAAGCTGGCCTGTATGACCTTTGGCAGCAGCATGGAGGCTGGCAGCTGAGAAGAGGAGCAGTGAGACCAGCTGGGGGCGCAGAAGCGCTCATGGAGGAGCGTACAAGAATGGGGGAGGGGCGGGAGCCCAGACGTGCACTCCTTCCAATGAGGTGGGTGCTTCCAAACCCATGTCTCCATGACCCCTTTGCCCTGCGAGGAGTGAGGAGACGGTGCCATATGTCAGGAACTCATGTCTCCATGACCAACGGCAGCAGCCCATGCCTCCATGACCCCTTTGCCCTGCGAGGGATGAGAAGACTGTGCCACGTCAGAAACTCATGTCTACATGACCCACGCCAGCAGCCATGTCTCAAGTCAGCCTTAGACCCATATCTTGCGCCAGCAGCCCATGCCTCCACGACTCCTTTGCCCTGTGATGAGGAAGAAGACTGTGCCACGTCATCAACTCATGTCTCCACGACCCATGCCAGACCCATGTCTCGTGTCAGCAGCTCTTGTCTTTTTAACTTTTTTGTTAAACCAGGAATGAGAAGACTGTGGCATGTCAGCATGCTCCCCAGCCAAGCTAAGCTGACCTCCTTCCCCCAATACCCATGCAAAGCGAGTGAGGTGCATCAAAGCAGGAGACAGTGGTGGTTAGGGGAAGCATGAAAAGGCTCAAGCCCTATCCTCTGGAGCTGTGGGAGAGCTGTCCCTTATGCTGCACATGTTTCATACATATCTAAGCCAATTCCAAGTATGTATGTATGTATGTATGTATGTATGTATGTATGTATGTATGTATGTATGTATGTATGTATGTATGTATGTATGTATGTATGTATGTAATTACGTATGTAATTGCCGTATCTTTCAGCTTTTTTGCAGGAAAATTTTTGAAAACGTATGGAACTGGCCAGCTGTATACATATGCATGCCAGCGGGCCTCTCCACCAGACACTTATCATAAGCAAACCCATGTCCAGAGGCGCGCAGTAGAACGTATACAGCTCTCTGTGGCCCATGGGAACTAGCCGCAACCTGCCTTGATGCTTCACAATTTGCACACACACAGACACACACACACTTACATCCACGCAGAGAAGGGTTCCAGTGATCAAGGTCATGCACAACTTGTCAAGCCTGCCCCACGTTTTTGGGCAACCCCCCTGTTGGTTACAGCTCCAGGCCCACAGCCGCGCTGGCTCGATTTCAAACACACACACATATTCAACACACATATTCATGTAGGTCTGGGCATTGTGGAGCTTTTGTACAACAGGTCCCACCTTCATAGCCACGCCTCCCGTCGGTGTCAGCTCCAGACCCACATCCTGGGGCAGGAGGCCCACCGTGGCGCTGCTGATCTGGATCGTTTGCGGCATCGCCGTCTGCTCAGCTCTGGCAGCAACATTCACTGTCCACAGCAACACACAGTGCAGCGACATTCCCTGTTCACATGTTTACATGCAGGCAGCAACTTCCACTGACCACATCAACACACAAGGCAGCAACGCTCATTGTCCACAGCAACACACAGTGCAGCCACATGCACTGTTCACCAATTCACATGTGGGCAGCGACTTCCACTGACCACATCGACATGCAAGGCAGCAAGACACTAGCTGTTCACAGCAACACACAGGGCAGCCACATCCGCCTTTCACCAATTCACATGTGGGCAGCGACTTCCACTGACCACATCAACACGCAAGGCAGCAAGACACTAGCTGTTCACAGCAACACACAGGGCAGCCACATCCGCTGTTCAAGTTTACTTGCAGGCAGCGACTTCCACTGACCACATCAACATGCAAGGCAGCAAGACACTTGCCGTTCACAGCAACACGCAGGGCAACAACACAGCTGATGCCTGGAGGCATGATATCACAGAGATGTAGCACCAGGCTCCTGCTGCTGTTGCCAGGGAGCTGTACACCAAAGCAGCCGCTTGGCCATTGGTCAGAGCAAATGCTTGAGCACTGACCAGGCGTTGCTGTGGATCTGACAATGGATGAACAAGCAGAGTGAGAAAAGGATGGCCCACACAGTGGCTTTTCCCGAACAGGGAGAGGAGAGCACTGGAGGAGCACCACACCTGAGACAACAAACACACTCCGCATGCACTTGTCATCGAATGCACCCCGCACGGACCTGAGTCACCAAAGACACTCCACTTGGGAACTGTGAGCCCGACCAGGCCGCTGACGCATGGGCCTGTGTGAATGCCTATGCGGACCTGGACAGGCTGGCCATCAGGCATGAAGACCTGCGCAAGGTTCATGGATACAATGGGGGGTGACCTACAGCCAGGTCGTTTGTTTGGCTGATCGGCGTGTGGCTGGTCTCAGCCAGCCAGAAATAAACCCATAAGCTTAACAAAAGAGAGAAAGTGTTGTGTCCTGCTGATAAAGGAGATGAGTAACAAGTCGTACACCGAATTGTGCAGCAAACAAGATCGTGCCTCAGAGAAATATCAGAAAAAAATTAAATAGCATGTGAATTGTTCTGGGTAAGCAGCCACACGTGCACAAACGTGCACTGACCCTTTGCACCAATTGTGACCATCAGGCATGGACACCTGCGCGAAAGATCAACAGCAGCAGCCACACGCGCACAAACGTGCACTGACCTTTTGCACCAGTTGTGACAGGTAAGCAGGGAAAAATTCACATCGCACGCAGGCAGGAGCGCATTTCTCTACATCGCAAAAAAATGCATGATCAAAATGCCTGAGCCAACTGACCTCCACAGCACAACAAGCATTTGTCGCTGTCCTCAAATTTGTGCACACCTCTGACTTCCCAGCATGGAAGCTGCACAGCATTCCACACTACAAATCGACTGCATGTCCCAACAGTCACTCAAAGAAACAAATGATTGATTGACGACGGGGCATTTCAACGGATCCAACTTTAAGCGTAAGCAAGGTTCAGATCTAGAGCATACTCACATCATAAGTTGCTCGCTGCATCTCGATGGCCAAGCCTATCATTCTGCCAGCTCCAGCAATAGGGTCGTGTGCTTTATCCACTGCCCAAAAGCTGCAAAGTGGATGTTCGAACAAAAGCAGCAACTCAAAGCTATGCACCAGCCAGCAATACAGAGCAAGGGGTGAGCAGTAGTGGGTCAAATAACAGGTGCAAGCAGCAGAATGCGTGAAGCGTGAGGCAACAATAAAGAGGAGCACAGAAAAGAAATTGAGGGTGTGAGCGCGTCCTCAATCAAGCAATGAAAGGCGGTCATGTAATCCAAAGTTGTGAACATCAAAATTACAAGCTTCATCAAATCGTGAGCTGAAAGCAGCTAGCCTTCTGACATTCAAATTTGGCGTGCATGCGCACGCACATACACACACACACACTCGCACACACAAGCATTTTAACTGAATGAGCAGCCAGCCAGGCTCACTCAACCAAAGCTGCTTGCCAAGGAAACCTAAGTGAGATAGCGCACGCAAGCTGGGAAGCATCACTGCCCACAAATCATGCAAGACACCCCAGAGACTGCGCACCCATCCTCATCAGGTGCCAAAATGCCACTGGCCAAGAAGAAGCAGTCCCCAATGGTGTCAATCTTCTGTACCTGGTACTTGTCAACCAGCCTGCAAGGCAAGCACAGCAAATGAAAACACATTGAAACCGGAGCACTTTAGTGATTTTGCCGCAAGAAAATGTCCTCGAGCGTTCAGGACAACCACATGCAACCAAACAAAAATCAACCTGGGGGTTGCATGGAAGTGCAGACAGTGAATTTAATTTCTTTTCGAGGTAGGCTGTTCAAACTTGGACTCATCCTGCCACCCATAAAATAATTATTTTTGCAACCACGCATTAACTACGCACCCCAGACATAATCATTTACACATTTGCGCATCAACCACACAGGGGCTTTTGCCCCATCTTGCCTCAAAAGGGCATCAATTCAAAGGTCCTCCATGATTCAATTCAACAGTAAAACATGTCCGGACCACGAATAAGTGCAATCCACTCAGAGTAGTCATGTTCACTTGCTCCCACCATGCCCGCCACACCCCATGCATTCCACCCATCCCCCTACCATTCTTCACTCTTAATCACTGCTGCCCTCCCGCTGCTCCCCTCCCCACTGCTAGTGCTATCTTTCACTTCTGCTGCCGCTACTGCTTCCATGGCAGCAAGCTTGGCCCTTGCTTGCGCGAACTTAACCTGCTGATGGTGATGCTGCATGGTGCGGGCTGCTTTGTTGCAAGACCTGAGGAGCAGCTAGCAAAGAGACTGCAGCTGCGGAAGGGGCTGCTGCACGAAGGGCTACTGCCCAGTGGGGGGCAGGGAAGGGGGCACTCCTGACCACTCATACCTCTCGCTGTCGTAAGAATACTTAATTTCCACAACCACGCAACCTAAAAATGAATACATATATACCGTGCAGAAATGGACTCATCACGCACCCACAAAAAATAATTAGTTTTACAACAACGCATCAGCACAGCTTAAAAATAATCATTTTTCAAAACTGCGCATGGGCACTTTTTACCACTCATACCCTCTCGCTATCCGAAATGCTAATATTTAATACCACGCATCCTTGAAATAAACATATATTTTACATGCACGCAGTCAACGTGCAGGGCAAAAAACGATACTTATGCGCGGTGATTTGGTTTTTGCATGGTATATATATTTAACGTGCGCACAGTCACTGCGCATTGCAAAAACGTTATTTACACGCGGTGATATAAAGTTTGCACGGTATTCGGAGGGAAAGATTGAGCAGGAGGGCCCCAGGGGGATGTCGGCAACTGGGCCCTCCTGAAGAGTAGCAGCAAGCAGGTAGCAAGCAGATTTTTTGACATGGAACTGCAGGTGTCTTGAACATCTCTACAGAAGCTGCGTGGAGGAACACTTGGCCAGTGTGTGCGGTTACAATTCATACAGCCCTTTCAAGCAGCAGCGCCTTTTTTCCCCAGGGTTTCCACTGGAATTGAACAATGAAACAATTAAGCCTAGCAGTCATGCGTTTTGACTGAAGGCTTCTCTCTTGTAAATCTTGAAACCTTAAACGATTAAACATGGATATTAGACCGTTAAGGGCAATTTGGCCGGGCCTTTCTTTAATGGCTGCCACAATGTTTGTATGCAAATGGTTGTCCCCATGGCTGGAACCGCCTCCCAAAGGGAGATGATAGTCAAAAAACTATACTACTTGCTCATTCCTGCACCATTACAGGAACTGAACGATGTTTTGGAGAATAAATCCTTCGCTCTACAGGGGAATGCTGCGAAGGAGCTGTGGGGTGCAGTGTTTGGCTTGCAGGTGTAAAAAACAAGAATCACGAACCTGAACTGTTTGTTAGCCGCTCCAACAACCTGCCCCTAAGATTTTCATGGATTTTATTTATACACAGCCAGACCAAATTTCCGTTCTGGACCGACAAGAACCCTGTTTAATTTTTCAATGCTGTGAATCATAGCACAATTCAGCTTGCCAAATCCAGCTTGACCAGCGATGGACTCCAATTTAGTTTCAGAGAAGCACGTCAGTCCGTACCTCTGTACCAAATTGGGGGTAAAAACTTTGCCGCGTGGGCGAGCTGACAAATTTCCTCCCCTCTACGCTTGCACACCTGTCCCGATGGGTGCCTTCCACCAGCATGCTCCCCCAGACCCCCCCCTGGATTCGGACATTGCAGCATGATTCAGATGACCTAAAAGCAGCTTCAATTCTGGAGTGCTGGCCATCTGGTGCTAGTTTGAAAATGCACCTTTTCTGCCGAAACAGGTGCAAAACGGTCTCCAAGCCACTCATTGCACCCTTATGTGCTAAGTTTTCTGCAAATGTCAACGCTTGGGACATATGAACATGACTGGTATGCTTAAAGCACACGATATTGTTTAGGGGGTCTGGTGGCGCAGGCAGCTGAATTATTTGTGGGCAGAAAAGGCTTTTTGCCCTTGCAGGAAATTGCAAAACTCCAAATTGCAGGATTGGGCAGATGCTGTCTGAATAATGAAAAAGAAATTAGGGGTGCAGGGTAACAACCTGCCGGTATGGTATTTAGACTGCAAACTGTAAAGTTCAGCAGACTGGGCACAGAAGGCCAGCAGCAGAAGAGGTGGCTTTCAACTCTTCCTTGCTAACAACAGGCATGAGGGCACAGCACTGTAGCTGACCTGGCCCACAAACAGAGCAAGAGCACAAAAGTGAGGGTACTCCCTGTACTTGGTACATTCAACCCAATTAACGTGTCAAGGGCTTTGTGCTCCAACTTGATCCCAATCCATAGCCAAACAGGGTCAGCCAATCAGCTTTGGTAGAACTCACAGAGGATTACCTAGGGCTCACGCAAGCTATGCGCACCATGCGTTGCTCTGCTTTTATAGCTTGTCCACATTCAAAACTTGGGATCAGGACATCAGAGGTTTGTCAGAGTGTGCGCGCACGCACACACGCGCACACACACACACAACCCGGAGACTCACTTGTCAAACCGGCCAAAGATCAGATTGAGGAAAATCAACACTTCTTCAGGCGACTTGCTCTTGCTGCTCATCGAGGTGAAGCCCACAAGGTCTGCAGTCCAAGAAAGCAACAAAAAACGAAAGCAACTCTTTGTGGAAAAAATCAAATGCATGTGCATGTGCACGTGTACACATAGAAAAGAAAAATGCGTGATCTAAACAATTATTTGCTACATGCAGCGCCCATTGAACCAGATTTTAGAGCCAGCAACTAGTCTCAAGTGCAATCCGCTTTCAGTGAAAGTTCTATCACAGTGTCTGTACACTGCCCACAAATCCATGGTGCACATCTTGGTATTTGGAAAACAGGCATCGCCAAAGGAGGTTTCCCCCCTGGCCTGTGAAAATTCTATCACAGTGTCTGTACACTGCCCAACGATTCACGGTGCACATCTTGGCATATCCCTCCTGGCATAAGAATTGCAGAGTGCACTATAAAAACTTGTGGGTCTCCATTGAAAGCTCGGCACTCGTTGACCACAGAGGCAAAGGAAAAAGCGTGTTGGTGTGGCATGGCCATCTGGCGCGTCGTTGGCCCCTGGAGGCACAGAATGCTTTTCTATCCTGGAAAAAAGGCGCAGGGTTTTCCTCACCTAAGAAGAGGATGGTGACATCCGCGTGTGAGTATGCCATGTCACTGATGTTTGCTACGGTGATGGCATCATCGCTGGAGAGCGCGTCGATCACATGGCGTGGGAAGATCTGTGGGCAGCATGTTCAAGGCTTGAGGAAATAGGCAGAAATATATCCAGGGGAGGGGGGGGTTGGCCCCAGAAAGACGTGCTCTGGGGGGAGATTTGTTTTCCTGTCCTTTTTTGAAACGTATGGACCTGCAGCATGCTTCACCCGACAAACCAAGGTACACATCTTTTACCCGTAGGTTCAGATTGCTTTTCTAGAGAGATGCTTTCTTGCAGGCAAAAGTGCCTGGCTGCAAGGACAACATTTTGAGCAGGCAGGCATTTACTGTAAGTATATATATAGGCAGGGCCTGGTTGGTGTGGAAGCATGGAGAAAGACACCCAAGCACGGAGCACAGGACCCACCACTAGCATAACTTTAACAGGATACTCTCAACCCTAACAAAAGGGATCCTCAGTGAGGGATCCTCAACAGGAACCACCGCCCACAACAAGAAGTAAAGAAGCTCCTGCTCGAACACGTGTGCGCGCATTTTGCTTGAACACAAGCATGCTTGGACATGCATACAGGCTTGCAGGCGTTCAAATGTTTATGTTCATTGCATTTTCATTGCATTAGACAGTCACACACACACACACACACCTGGCTGAGCATCAAGAGCTGGGCCTCAGTCAGTCCACTTAAGAGCTGCTCTTGTTCAACGCGTTCCGATACATCCCGTTGCAGCAAGATGAACACGGGCCTGCACAGCGCACAAGGGCATGAAAGCGCAAGCATCCTCATGGACATGCGCACTGATGATTCTTGGCAAGAGCTTTTGCTCAGAGCATACAGTCTCAAAGGCATACTAAGGTAGAGGGCAGGCAAGATGACCCATGGGGCTGCGTCATCGATGTACAAGACCACAAGCAAAACAGGCAAGCGAGAGCTCATTCTACATCCAAGCGGTCGTCGGTCTGTGCCACTGAAACCTGAAGACCTTGGACCCCAGCCGAAAACAAGCTCCCCTCACTCTGCCTTTCACTCCACCTCAACTCACTGGCCAGTCATTGGGTCCCTGGCGGGTTTCAGCTCAAGGTCATGAAAGCAGGCAGGCTCTGCCAGCGTTATGGATCTGCTAATGCTCGTTGCACTGTCCTGCTGGTGCAGGCTCGCCCTGAGTCCTCCGCCCTCCAGGCATTCCATGGACATGCTCCGCGCGCATCCCTGCTTAAGCTCCTTGCTTACTGCCCCACCCGAATACGTTGTACGCGCTGCCAGTGAGCGGCAGGAGATGCTCTGCAAGAAGCCCTGCAGGGCTGCAGCCTTTTGTATCTGGCTGACCCCACCCCCCTCACGCGTAAACCCCTGCCAGGAAGCCAGAGGCTGCTCGCCTTCCTCTTGCACGCTTTGCAGGGAGAGGATCCGGCCAAACTCTTCTTTTTGTGTGCATTGCTTGAAGAGGGAGCGTCCGTCCCTTGCATGCGTGCCCGTGCCCTCTCTCTGCGTTGATTTGCTGGTGCCGCTGCAGTCAACAACTGCAGATGCAGGGTCCAGCTGCAGGCAGGTTGGGATGCCCTCCTGCAGACCCATGACATGGCGATGCTGCTTCCATGCTTGCCTAAGCCGTGGCACCTGTAGCTCACACTTGCTCTGCTCCATTTTTGCTTCAGCTAAGTTGATCTCGTAGGTAGGCACTGCTATGAAACCCTTTCCTTTCCCTTCCTTGCTCTGCTCTTCTTGAAATCCCACGAGCCGCTGCTTCTCATCTGACTCCACCAGTTTCGGCTTCTCTGGCCCTCCTCCCTGCTGCTGATCCTCATCTGCTCCTCCCTGCAGCCGACCCTCTGCTGCAGCCTCCTGCTGCCGCGCCAAACCATGCCAAGCTGCCTCCATCTTGCCGGCAGAAAACGGCCACGGACGGCCCGCATTTGCGTGCTGTGGCTGCAGGGAGAATGCATCCATCCTTGGACTGACCACACACTGCTGCTGCGTCTTTGAAGAGGAGCGGCGAGAGGCCTCCAAAGATGAGCGCCCAAATAACACTTTAGGTTGATGCGGGTGCTCTGCCCGCTTGCATAGCTGCGATTGGAGCCTGCTGCTGAAGCTGGGGGAGGCCTGAGAACACAGGGTGGAGCAAGCAAGCAGCAGAGATTGAGGCTTCAGGCAGCGGGCTTGTCAAAGTAAGAGCAGCAGCAGCAGCTTGATGCAAATTGTTACACGCGACCCAAATCTGTGGCTGCAACCCTTCTTGCTTCGTGCTGACTGGACCAGCCAGCCCTATCCATTCTATTTCCACTATACAAAGTCATTATGTGCTATCCTTTACACACGATACACGGCCATTGTAAGAACAGATTTCGTATGAAATCGGGACAGCCCTACGCATGCATAGCCTCTAACTATCAGGCTGGATCCCTGCCCCGCCCAAAACCACCCCCCCTTCAGGTTCCTACCTGAACAAAAAAGGTACCAATGTGCTCCTTCTTTGAGTTCTGCATCCATTTGCACACTTACCACAAACAAAAAGGCGAACTGCAGCAGAGTTGTGGGGTGAAAACAAAGTTGCTTATGGGACAATGTCCTGCTGGGCACCCATGCCTGGCTTGCAAGTCCACGAACTGCCATCCTGAATCCACAATTTAATTGAACTGTTCAAGTCGACACTACCCTGGAAGTCTGAATCAATTTGTTGCACCTGTGCCTCCACAACCCCTGCGGATTGCACCCATGTGGACATGGCACTGACTTGTTGCCAGGCACACAGACACCCCCCCCCTTCAATCATTTTGCACCAAAAGGGTGCCGATCAACAGGGTTGATCGGCACCCAAACCAGAGACCAGGGGTCCAATGATACTTCAAAATATGTTACGCCCCGAAAAAAATTCTGGTGGGGGGTCTTTCAAGTCCAACCTCTGACCAAACCTATCTATTTACCAATCAATTGCTCGTGAGCTCAGGATTGCAACTTCACACCTCTTACATGGATTTGACATGTGCCGTCCAAAAACTGCTGGACTGTCTAGCCAAGGAACTTCTTCTTGATGCAAGCAACCTTTCTGGCTTGCAAAGTCTTCCCTTCCCGTCTTAGTTTCTGGAAAGACTTCCCTCCTGTTTGGCTGACACTTTTTCCCTCTTGACCCAGGATCACTGTTACGCCGTACATCAGCAAACAAAGGCCAGCGCCCAATGAAAGTGAGCTACCAACCACTGCATCCCATCAGCATGGCTGGTTGACGAATGGTCCTGAATACCGTAGCAGCACTAATGTATTGCGACACTGATTAATTGCGAGACTAATATTTATTCAAGGTCCCAAAATAATTTCATTACAAGCCCCTGCCAGCTAGCTAAGCAGCCAAGATACAAGGCACCAGATAGCACAGCACAGCGGTGGGCTTGGCTCGAAAGAGAGTATCCGGGGGTGAGCGTGCTGGGAGTTTCTCAACATGCATGGACACTTTAAATACAACAGAAGCCCTCTGCAACCTCACAAGCGCCACAGCAAATGTCACAGAAGACCCCGGTAGCACCTCGTGCACTTGTAATTTTATAGAAATACTTTCAATTATCTCAATGAAGCATTTAATATAACGTAAGAGCATCTTCGGTGTGAGCCCGGATGCAGCGAGAGCAGCTAAGGATCAGCAAGGCTGAAAGAACAGTGTTCATATCATCAGGACACAGAGTCATACAGCCAATGGGCTTGTGTCCTTAAGGCACTTGCACACTTGGTAAAGCATGAACACTTGCTAAGGCACTCGAAGACCCAGAATGCATTTTTCTCTTTGCTAAAACATTCATCAGCGGCTTGTCACCCTCTTGTTAATTTTCTTGCAAACATTAAGGGTTTGCGGGGTCCGCCAAAAAAAACTTCAAATTTGCGTGCGTCTCAAAGTATAAGTTAAAGACTGGCTTCTGGTCTCTACTCATCCCCTTCCTCCATCTCTTCATCTGAGGAGTCCTTAGAGACCTCCATCGCACTCGCCCCTCCCCCTGCCCCTCCTACATCCCTCCTGTGCCCCTGGCCCTGTCCCTGTTCCTGGCCCTAAGGGGACTCCCTCGCCTTGAGAGAGCTACAATGGCTTCTTCCTGATGTGTGTAATGCAAGCGCATGCTGACACCCTCCTCCCTGCCAGGAAGCTCGGAGCCCTGGGAGCAGCTCCAGGACCAAAGGCAGAATTCTTGGCCCTCGACAGGCAGGTCAGGGAGGAGGTGGCTGCAATGGCAGCAGCAGAGCATCTGGGCGGACCATTGCCCACCTTGTGCTTCCGCTTGGTACAGCCCATGACGAAAAGAGTTATCTAATCATTAGCAGCATGTGCCTGCATTCTGGGGTCCGATTGATTGCTAAGTACAAATTGACACTCTTTGCGAGGCCTTAAAACAGTACTTTTCAAACGCACTCCATATTGCAAGAAACACTAATACATATTCAAATCATCGCGATATCCCCAGTACTGCTACGGTATATTTGTGCACATCACAGTCTATGTGCAGCTCTCAGAGCAATCCTGTCTCAATTATCTGAGCTTACCTTTGGCACATTCCTTAATTTCCTCTGGGGGTTGATATCAAATGATGCCCGTGACAGAAGCGAAGGAGCCTGGGGGTCAGATCGGCCTGGTCAATTAACGATCAGCACCATCACACGATTTATCAGTTACTCCCAAGCAAATCCATCCTGCCCATCCTCCAAAAATGGGTGATCATACCAGAATGATGTTTGCAAGTATGTGGGTTGCAATGTGTGATCATATGTTTGTGAGTATGTGGATTGCAATGGGTGATCATGTGTTTGCAAGTATGTGGGTTGCAATGGGTGATCATACCAGAATGATGTTCGCAAGTATGTGGGCAGGCAAATGGAACTAGCTGGCCCAAATGTGCACACTGCTTGTGAAGAAAGGCAAAACAGCTTGCGCTGATCTGCTCGCAGGCTGAAGCAACATCGCAGCTACACACGTTCACTGTACTGTTATACCGGGAACACTGCACTGCTCAAGGAAATGGCGTCACATGAGACAAGTGCCCCTTTTGAGGGTGGCACAAATGTGATGATAGAGCTCATTCACATTTTTGCTTGCAATGCTCTGGTAGGTATTCCTGGTATGCACACAGACGCCTTTTGGCATGCGCACCAGTGTTTTTTTTTCCGCGTAATGCCAATACGATTGTATTAAAATCCGGGGGTTTCGATGCTGGGGTTCGTATGAAAATGGACGATGCGCCCCACAGGGGTGTATCGGCCATTTTGACCCCCACTCAGGCCGATGAAGGGCCTGAACTCGGGCAGGAAGTAAAAGTTAATAAATGAAAACAAAGAAGAAAGGGCACAGTGCTGGTGAATACAAGAATTCCTTGGAGCATGGTGTGAGCAACCAGTTCCAGGCTAGCTGGCTGGAGGAGAATGAGAGGCACTTGAGGCTTGAGGAGCATGGCAAGGATGTTGATGGTGTGGGACTGTGTTCAGTTGCCACATTGGTACATCAGATTCACGAGAAAGGCCAGAAGCACTGTGCAAAGGAGCAGCAGCATCAGCAGACAGCAGCAGCGAGGTCGTCACTCCAGCAGCAGCTTGATGCAATGCAACGGAGGGCCGAGCAGGAGATGCACATCAATGTTTGTGCTTGAGGGTTTAAGAGCATGGAGTTCCTTCCCTTACCCAGATGCAATTGGCAGGTGGTTGGATGCCGCAAAGAAGCGTGGACGATACATGGGGATGGTGGTGAAGTGCAAAATGCTTGGTTGACATGCTAGTTGGGGACATGATATGACTTGGGTGCTAGGATTTTCAGAACTTGAACACTTGGAGGTGTTGATGGATGTTGAAACTTTCTTGCTTGCTTGATAAATTGATACGCATGCAACACACGTATGAGCCGGAGGCAAACATAGAGTAGTGCTTGAAATGAAGTACTTGAAGCGCAAAGGCACAACACAATGCAGCCTCGCGGTGGGCGGGGGGGCAAAGTATTAAAAATGGCACTTCTCAGGAGAGGGGATTTCCCTCAAAGTATTGAAATCTGGGTTTCGCCAAAACGAAAAAAAAAACACTGATGCGCACCCACACGCTTATTCGCCCTTAACCATGCCCGTTCCTGGGCACAGGCACGAGTGCAGCTTAATTTCCACTTGACAGCTCATACCTTGGAAGGTCCTGGGAAGATCGAGGGAGGTGCTCCCTGCTCCACGCCGCAGCTCCCTGCTGCCTGCCAAGCGCACGTCAAACATGCAGTACAGATAAGAGGGCATCAAGTTTGGCTTCCGCCTGTATCAGCTCACATTCACCACACACACACATCCGTTACCACATTAGGTTGCAGGCAAAAGTCACGCGCTCCAGCACTTTTGAACCAGTTACAATGAGCCAGGCCTAAGTTGGCATTCAATGATAAAAAGTGAGGCCCTGCGTGAATGCACGCATTTGTGCGTACGAGCCTGCAATGCTGATTATCTGTGCCCAGACAACCTATGCAGCACCTAACAGAGCCTGGCTCCAGCTACCTTCTGCAGAGTCGTGGATTTCTGTTGCGTGTGTGCTGGTGTTGTGAGCACCAAAGCTGAGCGGGTTGTAATTGCCCACACTGTTGGCCGCTTGGTTGGAATCCAGGAGCTCATCACCGCACGGCTTCTCCCCAGTGCCTGTGTGCGCTGCCAAGGCTGTTTTTTCCTTTTCCTTGGTGCGTGTGTGTGCTACCAAGGCTGCTGCTCCCTTTTCCTCAATGCCTGTGGGTGCTGCCGAGCCTGTTGCTTCCTCTGGGCCAGTAGCAGCAGCAGCAGCAGCAAGCCTTGGCTTCACGCGGATTGTGCCGCGCCAAGCCATGCCATCATCGATATGCTACAAAATGCCAGAGGCAAGGACATGATAGGGCATGATACATGATCTGATGCATGATACATGATATGGACACAGACACATGATACCATACACAAACTTGCTCGGGCATGATAGAGGAAGGGAGCACATGACAGAGGCCGGCTTCCTACTCTCAAGCTCTTAATATATATATACCCATCCGTACAGCTTTGCTGCGAAGGTCTTTTCTCTAGAATGTTGTACCCCTTCCCTACATGAACTCCTCCTTCTTATAAACAGGCTAGCAGTCAGTCATTTTGACTGGAGGCCTTCTGTTTCCGTAACCCGCAACCTGTAACCTGTACCCCTGCCCCCATCCCTACCAACCTGAAGCAAGCCTGCCAACATCTTGGTATCATCCGCTGCAAACAGCTCCAGCAGGATTCCCTGCAAGGAACCCTCTGCATGGGCGGGGCAGAGCTTCTCACTAGCTGCCTGGGGCCCGGCTGCTTTTGACCACATGCCTTCTTTGCCCAGGGCCCCATAAAATTCCCGGGATCCGCGGTTCTGCTCAAGGACGTGGCCATCCTGTGGACAGTGCTGCATGCTTCCAGGTCAGTAATCTGTCCAAAGCAGTCGTGCTGTTCGACAGCCATTGGAAGGCCTCAGTGACCTTGCATGGTAGCCGGCGGGCTGGGAGAGTGGCCTTCTTGCAGGCAGTATTGTATGCTTCGAGGTCAGTAACATTGCATGACAGCCGGTAGAAAGGGAGATAGGTAAAACATGGGGTCTTGGACGTATGTGCATTGAGCATGGGCTTGCTGACGGAGGTCACGTTGATCATCTGAACATGCTTCCC